>CAWUFW010027291.1:0-27808 GCA_963921515.1 Calotriton arnoldi | reverse complement strand
TCTCATCCTCACAGTGCTGAGCTTGAGGTGGGTATTCAGTGATGCGCCCTCTCTCCCCTCGAAGTGCTGAGCTTCAGGGGGTCTTCAGTGATGCGCCCTCTCTCCCCGCTCGCAGTGCTGAGCTTCAGATGGGTCTTCAGTGATGCACCCTCTCCCCTCGCAGAGCTGAGCTTCAGGTGGGTCTTCAGTGACGCACCCTCTCTCCCTCGCAGTGGTGAGCTTCAGGTGGATCTTCAGTGATGCATCCTCTCTCCCTCGCAGTGCTGAGCTTCAGGTGGGTCTTCAGTGATGCTCTCTCTCTCCCCTCGAAGTGCTGAGCTTCAGGGGGTCTTCAGTGATGCGCCCTCTCTCCCCGCTCGCAGTGCTGAGCTTCAGGTGGGTCTTCAGTGATGCACCCTCTCCCCTCGCAGAGCTGAGCTTCAGGTGGGTCTTCAGTGACGCACCCTCTCTCCCTCGCAGTGGTGAGCTTCAGGTGGATCTTCAGTGATGCGCCCTCTCTCCCCGCTCGCAGTGCTGAGCTTCAGGTGAGTATCAGTGACGCGCCCTCTCCCCCTCGCACTGATCAGATTCAGGTGGGTCTTCAGTCACGCACCCTCTCCCCCTCGCACTGATCAGATTCAGGTTGGTCTTCAGTCACGCACCCTCTCCCCCTCGCACTGATCAGATTCAGGTGGGTCTTCAGTCACGCACCTCTCTCCCTCAAAGTGCAGAGCTTCAGGTGGGTCTTCAGTGACGCGCCCTCTCCCCCTCGCACTGATCAGATTCAGGTGGGTCTTCAGTCACGCACCCTCTCTCCCCTCAAAGTGCTGAGCTTTAGGTGGGTCTTCAGTGATGCACCCTCCCTCCTCATGCAGTGCTGAGCTTTTGGTGGGTCTTCAGTGATGCACCCTCTCTCCCCCTCTCAGTGCTGAGCTTCAGGTGGGTCTTCAGTGATGCCCCTCTCTCCCCTCGCAGTGCTGAGGTTCAGGTTGGTCTTCAGTGACAATCCCTCTCCCCCTCACAGAAATGAGCTTCAGGGGTCTTCAGTGATGCACACTCGCTCCCCCTCGCAGTGCTGAGCTTCAGGTGGGTCTTCAGTGATGCACCCTCTCTCCCCGGGAGTGCTGAGTTTCAGGGGGTCTTCAGTGATGCACACTAGCTCCCCCTCAAAGTGCTGAGCTTCAGGTGGGTCTTCAGTGACATGCCCTCGCTCCTCTGGGAGTGCTGAGCTTCCGGTGGGTCTTCAGTGATGCCCCCTCTCTGTCTTCTCGAAGTGCTGAGCTTCAGGTGGGTCTTCAGTGACGGCCCTCTCCCCTTGCACTGCTAATCTTCAGGGGGACTTCAATGACACGTCCTCTCCCCCTCGAAGTGCAGAGCGTTAGGTGGGTCTTCAGTGATGCGCCCTCTCCCCTCGAAGTGCTGAGATTCAGGGGGTCTTCAGTATCGCACCCTCTCTCCCCCTTGCAGTGCATAGCTTCAGGTGGGTCTTCAGTGATGCACCCTCTCCCCTCGCAGAGCTGAGCTTCAGGTGGGTCTTCAGTGACTCACCCTCTCTCCCTCGCAGTGCTGAGCTTCAGGTGGGTCTTCAGTGATGCACCCCTCTCTCTCCCTCGCAGTGCTGAGCTTCAGGTGGGTCTTCAGTGACTCACCCTCTCCCCTCGCAGAGCTGAGCTTCAGGAGGGTCTTCAGTGATGCACCCTCTCTCCCCGCTTGCAGTGCTGAGCTTCAGGGGGTCTTCAGTGACGCGCCCTCTCCCTCGCAGTGCTGAGCTTCAGGTGGGTCTTCAGTGATGCACCCTCTCCCCTCGCAGAGCTGAGCTTCAGGTGGGTCTTCAGTGACGCACCCTCTCTCCCTCGCAGTGCTGAGCTTCAGGTGGGTCTTCAGTGACGCACCCTCTCCCTCGCAGAGCTGAGCTTCAGGTGGGTCTTCAGTGACGCACCCTCTCTCCCTCGCAGTGCTGAGCTTCAGGTGGGTCTTCAGTGACGCGCCCACTCTCCTATCAAAGTGCTGAGCTTCAGGTGGGTCTTCAGTGATGCACCCTCTCCCCCTCGCACTGATCAGATTCAGGTGGGTCTTCAGTCACGCGCCCTCTCTCCCTCAAAGTGCTGAGCTTTAGGTGGGTCTTCAGTGATGCACCCTCCCTCCTCATGCAGTGCTGAGCTTTTGGTGGGTCTTCAGTGATGCACCCTCTCTCCCCTCTCAGTGCTGAGCTTCAGGTGGGTCTTCAGTGATGCCCCCTGTAGGAGAGTAGGATCTGCTTCACATGGGTACCCCCACTTTTTGCTGATGCTTCACTGTTTTTCGACATTAGTCTGGCTGGGGCCCTGCTAATCAGAACCCCAGCCTAGCTGCTTCCTCTCTAAAATGGTTTCCATGTGCCTTAGGCACATCACTGATTGGGATCTGGAGTGCCCTTATAAGTCCCTAGTATATGGTATACTATGTACCAAGGGCATAGGTACCTCAGAGGCCTGCCAGGGGCTGCAGCATGTATTATGCCACCCCTGGAAGGCCATCCAAACTGACACCACAGGTCTGCTACTGCAGCCTGGGTAAGGTGGTGCATGCACCCCTTACTGTGATATAGGTTACCTATATCACTAAATACATACACACATATAAACCTATAAGTCACTCCTAAGGCAGGCCTTATCAATCCTAAAGGCAGAGTGCATGGTTCCTATGTGAGAGGGTGCCCCTGCATGAGCAGGGCCCCTCTGCAGCATTCGGAGACCATCTCTGATGCTGTTTGTAGTGCAGCCTGACCATATACTCTTAAGCGCATTATAACCTCGCGGTAAAATGCTAACTTTGGAATGGCTGCACCTAAACATGTCGTGTTTGGTGTCAAACATCTTGGAATACTACCCCCCCCGCCAATTCTGGCGGCGGGGGTAGCATTCCACCCTTCTAGAGGGAAAGACATGTTAACTCTGACTAACCCGGTAACTTCTTTCCAAAGCCCTGGCATCACAAAATGGATGCTGCTGCCACAGACACGAGTCTGGCCTCCTGCTGCTGGACGAAACTCCGGCAGGGGAGGCCTGGACAATAGGTTTCCTGTCCCAGGGAGGTGTGACCACCTCCCCAGACAGGATAATGTGTATTGGGGCTGGGCGGGAGCACCATCTGTGTGCTTTGAAGTCCTGCACTGGGGGCACATTTGGTGTCCCTGTGCATACCCCAGTTCAAACCGGATCAGGGGCTTGCAGCCCCTGCTTTGGCGCGAACTGGACAAAGGGAAAGGGGTGTAGCCACCCCTCTGCCCTGACCCACCCATAGGTGGGGCCACAGAGTAGTCCAACCCTATCTTTAGTATAAAGATAGGAACCCAGTCCTTAGGACTTTAGATTATCCCTGGACGAAACTCTGAAACTGAATCCTGGACCTTCGACGCTCTACTCACGATTAGAGGACAGAAGAATCTCCCTTGGGGTCAAGGAGTGACTCCCCTGCTTGGCAGGCACCAAAGAAGCATCTGTCCGGTTCGCATTTCTGAAGCTCCCGTCGGACGCCGAAGTCATCGCATCACCAGAGGTAGATTCTCAGACTTCCCCGAGGCTACCCTGAGTCCCCAGCAAAGCTGAGGCCCGTGGCTATCGTGGGTGACTTGAGACCGTGACCCCTGGACACCGAGCACATTTGCAAGTGCATCCTCTTCTGGGTCTCCCAAGAAGTCGTGCTTTGGGCTCCGAGTAGCCCTAGCCTCCAGCACCACCTGCACCAAAGATCACTGGCCCCCACTCCACGAGTGTCCTGTAAGCCAGCTCCACGTGCGGCGTCATGAGGCTCCTTCGCGGTCGCTAGCCCGTTGGCTAGTAGCCCTTAACGAAGGCCAATCCTTTTCTAACTTGGCATCCTGGTTGCTCCAGGCCTGCCCTCACTTACCCTCGCTGGGTGAGTTCCACAGACCTTGCTGGTCTGCACCATCGACGATCTTCATCTTCACCGAGACTTGCCGTTGCCAAGGCTTGTTGGGTCCAATCCGGTCGCCGACACCTCAGCACTCGACAGACATCGTGTACCAGCCCGAATCCTGCTCCTGGTCGCCGACAACGCCTCCTGGACCTCGTGGCTGAAGAGTCAAGACGACCGTCAATGCACCTGAAGCACTCGACATCGGTGGGCATCTGTCCATCGCCTTCCTGGTCACTGGCTAGTGACCCAGACTCTGTCCCCTCTGCTTTCAGGTTCTTCAGAACTCCGATCCACTCTTGGATCCACCCGGACACTTTTCTCTTGGCCGCCAGCAGCACTTTGCAGCAGATCGCCATTCGAATCGACGACGAAACCCGACCCCGAAAGGCACCTATGCACCCGGCTTCCCTGGGTGAGGTAACACGAGTACTCCGGTGCTCCCGTGGGTAGAGACTCTTCAAAGTCCTAGATCTCAAAGGGTTTTGTCCTAGTCCTCTTTTAAGTGTCCCTTTTCTCTAATTTCCCGATCCCGACTTTCTCCATAGAAGTCAACGGCGTATCGCGGTTGTGTATTTACACTGCACGCGTCTCCCGTGGGTCCCCTGTGTCACTACCTTGGGTGGTTCCTTGTGGTCCAAGCACTTCTAGAGGCTCTAGGCCTAGTGTCTAGTTCAGTCGTGGTTCGCATACCACTTTATTGGTATATGGTTTGGTACGCCCCTAGGGCCCAAACGTGTATTTGTGCTATTACTGTGTTTAAATAACTTCTAACTTATGTACTTCGAACTCTAGCCTCATAAAGAGACTAGAGGGGTGTGTTTAGCAATAAATACATATATTTTGAATATATACCTGGTGTGGTGCTCTTTCATTTGGTCACTCAAGAGATTATAGACTGGTAAAACAAGCTGCTTTACATTCCTTCAAGACTTAGCCTGAAGGCTGCTCTCCATAGCTACCACTAGGATAGCTTTCAATAAGGTTGTCTTTAACCTATCTCCAATAAGGGGTTGTTTGGACTGGTGCAAGGTGCCCACTATAATTAGTGGACAGCATATGCCAGGCCAACTTCTCACATTGGTGTGCAGCGTGTGGGATTCCAGCTTGCTATTGTTTTACCAGATAATCTCAATTGAATTGATCAACTGAAAACCACTAAAGGTACCTAAGGTACATATAATTTAAGCTTAGAATACAGTAAGTTCTACTGAACTTAGAGTTGTGTGTTAAGGGATAGCACAACCCTTTCTACAACTCAAGAGAGTTTAGTAGGCCACACTAGAGTAGGTAGTGCATACACCACACCACACTAGTAATGTCTTTAAGGGCAGGATCCAAAGAATCCTTGCAGGAAGCCACTGAGCTTCCACCCTCCAAGTATGATACACTCCCATTCTTGGAATTGAGAGCTTTATGCAACTTGAGAAAAATAAGGACAGGCCAAAGCCCCACCACCCAACACCTCAAGGAGTTGTTGGTGGCTTATGACCTTAGTAGGCCCTTGGGGACTGAAGGGGTAGGAGCTGAGGGTGGGGCAGAAGATGAGGATGGGACCAGGGGTACCAGTACCCCCAGCCCCCCTCTGAAACTGGCCAGGAGGGCGACAATGGCCCTGACCTGGATAATCCAACCCCTCCTGAGGAAGATGAAGAGGAGGATCAGAATGATGCTCCCTTTGTCCCCCAGGAAGGATTGTGAGTGTGCCCAGAAGGTCTAGATCTTCTTCTCAGGAGTCTAACCACTCTGGCACCTCAATAGGGAGCTCTGTCTCATCTCATAGGAGGGAATCCTCTCATGAGAGAAGAAAGAGGCTGATTCAATATGAGGAAGCTCAGCTTGAACTCAGAAGGAAGCAAGTAGCCTTAGACAGGGAGTCCCTGGATCTCCTTAGAGAGAAAAGAAAGTTGGGACTAGAGTCCCATGGTGGCAGCCATGTCCCTAGAGATAGGGAAAGGTCCTATGACCATAGGAACCTGAGCAAGATTGTCCCTCCCTATCAGAATGGGGATGACATCCACAAGTGGATAACTGCTCTAGAGAGGGCCTGTAAGGTACAGAAGGTCCCTCAGGAGCAGTGGGCAGCAATCTTGTGGCTCTCCTTTGCTGACAAAGGTAGAGATAAGCTCCTCACTGTTAGAGAGGAGGATGCTGACAATTACAAGGTCTTGAAGAGTGCTCTTATTGATGGGTTTGGCCTAACCACTGAACAGTACAGGTTGAAGTTCAGAGATACCCAAAAAGCACAGACTCAAGACTGGGTAGACTATGTGGATTGTTCTGCCAAGGCTCTGGAAGGCTGGTTGATGGGCAGTAAGGTGTGTGACTTCTCAGGATTGTACAATCTGATAATGAGGGAGCAGATTCTTAATAACTGTCAAAATCAGCTGTTGCATCAATACCTGGTAGACTCTGATCTGACCTCTCCCCAAGAATTGGGAAAGAAGGCAGACAAATGGGTCAGAACCAGGGTGAAGCAGAAGGTACAGAACCAAGGTGGGGAAACCAAGAAGCAAGATGCTAAGAACTCTGAAAAGGGTGGGGAGAAGGGTAAAGATCAAAAGTCTTCATCAGGCCCCCAAAAATCTTCTTCTGGTGGGGATTCACAGTCTACCAAAGGGAAAGGCCAAAGAAAACCATGGTGCAAGGTCTGTAAGCAAAAGACCCACTGGACCAGTGATTGCACCAAGTCCAAAGACTCAAGTCCAGCACCCACCAATGCCCCTAAGGCACCTGTTCCCCCTAGTACAGTTACAGTTGGTGGGAGTGCTCCAGCCAAGGGTTTAGTAGGGTTCACCCTGGGTACTGAGTTGGGCTCTGACCTAGTCAGAGAACTGACTCAGGCTGTGTTAGTCTGTGATGGAGGCATGGATGTGCCCTCCTCTATGAGTCCCAGTAATCTGGGCAAGTACAGACAACAGCCTTTAATCAATGGACGTGAGGCTTTGGCATTTAGGGACACAGGGGCAAGTGTCACAATGGTGACACAAGACCTTGTGAATCCTGGGCAAGTTATACTTGGTGAGATGTACCAAGTGACCAATGCTAGCAATGTCAGAACAGACCATACTCTGGCAGTTGTTAACTTCTCCTGGGGAGGGGTAACTGGCCTTAAGAAGGTTGTGGTAAGTGCAAACCTACCAGTCGAATGCTTGCTTGGCAATGACTTAGAGACTTCTGCTTGGGCAGAAGTGGAGCTCAGGACCCATGCAGAAATGCTGGGGATCCCTGCAGATGTGTTTGCTGTGACCAGGTCACAAGCCAAAATGTCTAGCACTGAACAGGCCTTGGATTCTGGAAGAATGGACCAAGTGCCTTCCAAGAGGAGGAGTAGTAGGGTTAAGGCAGTGCCTTCCCCCTTGGCTCAGGAGGAAGATCAGTCCCTTGAGGGGATGATCTCAGCCCTGAAGAAGGAACTGTCCCAGAGGAACTTGAACCTGACCAGGTTGAGTTCTTGGGGACAGGGGGACCTTCTAGGGCAGATCTGAGCCAGGAGCAGCAGAGCTGCCCCTCCCTTGAACCCCTCAGACAGCAAGCTGCTGCTGAGGCTGCTGGGAAAGCTAGTGGTCCCCATACAGTGTATTGGGATGATGGACTCCTGTACTCAGAGAGTAGAGACCCCAAGCCTGGTGCTACCAGGAGGTTGGTAATACCTCTGAAGTTCAGGGGCTTCCTATTGACCCTAGCCCATGATATTCCCTTAGCAGGTCACCTGGGCCAGAACAAGACTTGGGACAGAATTGTCCCTCACTTTCACTGGCCCCACATGTCTGAAGACAGCAAGGAGTTTTGTCGCTCCTGTGTAACCTGCCAAGCCAGTGGCAAGGCAGGTGGCACTACAAAGGCCCCCTGATACCACTACCTGTGGTGGGGGTGCCCTTTGAAAGGGTAGGGATTGACATTGTTGGTCCCATGGATCCCCAAACAGCCTCTGGGCACAGGTTTATCCTGGTGGTAGTGGATCATGCCACCAGGTACCCAGAAGCTATTCCCCTCAGGACCACTACAGCACCTGTGGTGGCAAGGGCCCTCCTGGGAATCTTCTCAAGAGTGGGCTTTCCTAAGGAGGTAGTCTCAGACAGGGGTGCTAACTTCATGTCTGGGTACTTAAAAGCAATGTGGAAGGAGTGTGGAGTGACTTATAAGTTCACCACACCCTATCACCCACAATGCAATGGTTTAGTTGAGAGATTCAACAAAACCTTGAAGGGCATGATTAAAGGGCTCCCAGAAAAGCTTAGGCGTAGATGGGACATACTCTTGCCCTGCCTTTTATTCGCATATAGGGAGGTGCCTCAGAAGGGGGTTGGTTACAGCCCTTTTGAACTTCTGTTTGGCCACCCTGTGAGGGGTCCACTGTGCTTGGTGAAGGAAGGATGGGAGTTACCTCTCAAGCCCCCAAAGCAAGATATAGTGGACTATGTACTTGGTCTCCGCTCCAGGATGGCTGAGTACATGAAAAAGGCAACCAAAAACCTTGAGGCTAGCCAGGAACTTCAAAAGGCCTGGCATGACCAAAAGGCTGTTCTGACTGTTTACCAGCCAGGACAGAAGGTGTGGGTGTTGGAGCCAGTGGCCCCAGCAGCTCTCCAAGATAAATGGAGTGGACCCCACACTATTGTTGAGCAGAAGGGTGAGGTCACTTACTTAGTAGACCTAGGAACACCCAGGAGTCCCCACAGGGTTCTCCATGTCAACAGGTTAAAACCATATGTGGACAGGGCAGACATGGGCTTGCTCATGGCTACTGATGAAGGGCAGGAGGAAGAGAGTGACCCACTCCCTGACCTGCTCTCACAGAACCCTGACGATGGGTCAGTTGATGGTGTAGCCTTGGCAGGCAGCCTCACTACCCAGCAACAAACTGATTGCAGGCAAGTCCTCAATCAGTTTAGACATATGTTTTCACTGACACCCAGTCAGACCACCTGGTGCACTCATGAAGTGGACACTGGGGACAGTCTGCCTATTAAAAACAAGATTTATAGGCAACCTGACCATGTCAGGGACTGTATCAGGACTGAAGTCCAGAAAATGTTGGAGTTGGGAGTTATTGAACCCTCAGATAGCCCTTGGGCTAGTCCAGTGGTCCTTGTACCAAAACCTCACACCAGTGGTGGAAAAAGAGAGATGAGGTTTTGTGTGGACTACAGGGGTCTCAATGCAGTCACTAGGACTGATGCCCATCCAATACCCAGGGCAGATGAGCTCATAGATACTTTGGCCTCTGCCAAATATCTCAGCACATTTGACCTAACAGCTGGCTACTGGCAGATCAGACTAGCTGATACTGCAAAGCCCAAAACTGCATTCTCAACCCCTAGTGGGCATTATCAATTTGTGGTGATGCCCTTTGGTCTGAAGAATGCACCTGCCACTTTCCAGAGGTTGGTGAATACAGTTCTCACAGGTCTGGAAGCCTATAGTGCAGCATATCTAGATGATATTGCTGTCTTTAGCTCCACCTGGGAGGATCACCTGGTCCACCTCAGGAATGTTTTACAGGCCCTGCAAAAGGCAGGCCTGACTATCAAGGCCACTAAGTGCCAGATAGGGCAGAGTCAGGTTGTGTACCTGGGCCACCTTGTGGGTGGAGGCCAGGTTCAACCTTTGCAGAGCAAGATCCAGACCATCATGGACTGGACTGCTCCCACTACCCAGACTCAGGTGAGAGCCTTCTTAGGCCTGACTGGGTACTATAGGAGATTTGTCAAGGGGTATGGATCAATAGTGACACCCCTGAATGACTTAACTTCTAAGAAAATGCCCAAAAAGGTTCAGTGGACAGCTAGCTGTCAAAAGGCATTTGATGACCTGAAGCAGGCCATGTGCACTGCTCCCATTCTACAGAGTCCTGATTACTCCAAGAAGTTCATTGTTCAAACTGATGCATCTGAATTGGGGGTAGGGGCTGTACTGTCACAATTGAATGAAGAAGGTCAGGATCAGCCAGTAGCTTTCATTAGCAGAAGGCTGACCCCTAGAGAGAAACGTTGGTCAGCCATAGAGAGGGAGGCCTTTGCTGTGGTCTGGGCTCTGAAGAAGTTGAGGCCATACTTGTTTGGTACACACTTCCTGGTTCAGACAGACCATAAGCCCCTCTTATGGCTAAAACAAATGAAGGGTGAAAACCCCAAACTGCTTAGGTGGTCCATTTCCCTACAGGGGATGGACTTTACAGTGGAACATAGGCCTGGGAGTAACCATGCGAATGCAGATGGACTCTCTAGGTATTTCCACTTAGAACATGAAGACTTAACTGGGCAAGGTTAGTTTAATGTCCCTACGTTTGGGGGGTTGTGTAGGAGAGTAGGATCTGCTTCACATGGGTACCCCCACTTTTTGCTGATGCTTCACTGTTTTTCGACATTAGTCTGGCTGGGGCCCTGCTAATCAGAACCCCAGCCTAGCTGCTTCCTCTCTAAAATGGTTTCCATGTGCCTTAGGCACATCACTGATTGGGATCTGGAGTGCCCTTATAAGTCCCTAGTATATGGTATACTATGTACCAAGGGCATAGGTACCTCAGAGGCCTGCCAGGGGCTGCAGCATGTATTATGCCACCCCTGGAAGGCCATCCAAACTGACACCACAGGTCTGCTACTGCAGCCTGGGTAAGGTGGTGCATGCACGCCTTACTGTGATATAGGTTACCTATATCACTAAATACATACACACATATAAACCTATAAGTCACTCCTAAGGCAGGCCTTATCAATCCTAAAGGCAGAGTGCATGGTTCCTATGTGAGAGGGTGCCCCTGCATGAGCAGGGCCCCTCTGCAGCGTTCGGAGACCATCTCTGATGCTGTTTGTAGTGCAGCCTGACCATATACTCTTAAGCGCATTATAACCTCGCGGTAAAATGCTAACTTTGGAATGGCTGCACCTAAACATGTCGTGTTTGGTGTCAAACATCTTGGAATACTACCCCCCGCCAATTCTGGCGGCGGGGGTAGCATTCCACCCTTCTAGAGGGAAAGACATGTTAACTCTGACTAACCCGGTAACTTCTTTCCAAAGCCCTGGCATCACAAAATGGATGCTGCTGCCACAGACACGAGTCTGGCCTCCTGCTGCTGGACGAAACTCCGGCAGGGGAGGCCTGGACAATAGGTTTCCTGTCCCAGGGAGGTGTGACCACCTCCCCAGACAGGATAATGTGTATTGGGGCTGGGCGGGAGCACCATCTGTGTGCTTTGAAGTCCTGCACTGGGGGCACATTTGGTGTCCCTGTGCATACCCCAGTTCAAACCGGATCCGGGGCTTGCAGCCCCTGCTTTGGCGCGAACTGGACAAAGGGAAAGGGGTGTAGCCACCCCTCTGCCCTGACCCACCCATAGGTGGGGCCACAGAGTAGTCCAACCCCTATCTTTAGTATAAAGATAGGAACCCAGTCCTTAGGACTTTAGATTATCCCTGGACGAAACTCTGAAACTGAATCCTGGACCTTCGATGCTCTACTCACGATTAGAGGACAGAAGAATCTCCCTTGGGGTCAAGGAGTGACTCCCCTGCTTGGCAGGCACCAAAGAAGCATCTGTCCGGTTCGCATTTCTGAAGCTCCCGTCGGACGCCGAAGTCATCGCATCACCAGAGGTAGATTCTCAGACTTCCCCGAGGCTACCCTGAGTCCCCAGCAAAGCTGAGGCCCATGGCTATCGTGGGTGACTTGAGACCGTGACCCCTGGACACCAAGCACATTTGCAAGTGCATCCTCTTCTGGGTCTCCCAAGAAGTCGTGCTTTGGGCTCCGAGTAGCCCTAGCCTCCAGCACCACCTGCACCGAAGATCACTGGCCCCCACTCCACGAGTGTCCTGTAAGCCAGCTCCACGTGCGGCGTCACGAGGTTCCTTCGCGGTCGCTAGCCCGTTGGCTAGTAGCCCTTAACGAAGGCCAATCCTTTTCTAACTTGGCATCCTGGTTGCTCCAGGCCTGCCCTCACTTGCCCTCACTGGGTGAGTTCCACAGACCTTGCTGGTCTGCACCATCTACGATCTACATCTTCACCGAGACTTGCCGTTGCCAAGGCTTGTTGGGTCCAATCCGGTCGCCGACACCTCAGCACTCGACAGACATTGTGTACCAGCCCGAATCCTGCTCCTGGTCGCCGACAACGCCTCCTGGACCTCGTGGCTGAAGAGTCAAGACGACCGTCAATGCACCTGAAGCACTCGACATCGGTGGGCATCTGTCCATCGCCTTCCTGGTCACTGGCTAGTGACCCAGACTCTGTCCCCTCTGCTTTCAGGTTCCTCAGAACTCCGATCCACTCTTGGATCCACCCGGACACTTTTCTCTTGGCCGCCAGCAGCACTTTGCAGCAGATCGCCATTCGAATCGACGACGAAACCCGACCCCGAAAGGCACCTATGCACCCGGCTTCCCTGGGTGAGGTAACACAAGTACTCCGGTGCTCCCGTGGGTAGAGACTCTTCAAAGTCCTAGATCTCAAAGGGTTTTGTCCTAGTCCTCTTTTAAGTGTCCCTTTTCTCTAATTTCCCGATCACGACTTTCTCCATAGAAGTCAACGGCGTATCGCGGTTGTGTATTTACACTGCACGTGTCTCCCGTGGGTCCCCTGTGTCACTACCTTGGGTGGTTCCTTGTGGTCCAAGCACTTCTAGAGGCTCTAGGCCTAGTGTCTAGTTCAGTCGTGGTTCGCATACCACTTTATTGGTATATGGTTTGGTACGCCCCTAGGGCCCAAACGTGTATTTGTGCTGTTACTGTGTTTAAATAACTTCTAACTTATGTACTTCGAACTCTAGCCTCATAAAGAGACTAGAGGGGTGTGTTTAGCAATAAATACATATATTTTGAATATATACCTGGTGTGGTGCTCTTTCATTTGGTCCCTCAAGAGATTATAGACTGGTAAAACAAGCTGCTTTACATTCCTTCAAGACTTAGCCTGAAGGCTGCTCTCCATAGCTACCACTAGGATAGCTTTCAATAAGGTTGTCTTTAACCTATCTCCAATAAGGGGTTGTTTGGACTGGTGCAAGGTGCCCACTATAATTAGTGGACAGCATATGCCAGGTCAACTTCTCACACCCCCTCTCTCCCCTCGCAGTGCTGAGGTTCAGGTTGGTCTTCAGTGACGATCCCTCTCCCCCTCACAGAAATGAGCTTCAGGGGGTCTTCAGTGATGCACACTCGCTCCCCCCTCGCAGTGCTGAGCTTCAGGTGGGTCTTCAGTGATGCACCCTCTCTCCCCCGGGAGTGCTGAGTTTCAGGGGGGTCTTCAGTGATGCACACTCGCTCCCCCCTCACAGTGCTGAGCTTCAGGTGGGTCTTCAGTGACGTGCCCTCGCTCCTCTGGGAGTGCTGAGCTTCCGGTGGGTCTTCAGTGATGCCCCCTCTCTGTCTTCTCGAAGTGCTGAGCTTCAGGTGGGTCTTCAGTGACGGCCCTCTCCCCTTGCACTGCTAATCTTCAGGGGGGACTTCAGTGACACGTCCTCTCCCCCCTCGAAGTGCAGAGCGTTAGGTGGGTCTTCAGTGATGCGCCCACTCTCCCCTCGAAGTGCTGAGATTCAGGGGGGTCTTCAGTATCGCACCCTCTCTCCCCCTTGCAGTGCATAGCTTCAGGTGGGTCTTCAGTGACGCACCCTCTCCCCTCGCAGAGCTGAGCTTCAGGTGGGTCTTCAGTGACGCACCCTCTCTCCCTCGCAGTGCTGAGCTTCAGGTGGGTCTTCAGTGATGCACCCCTCTCTCTCCCTCGCAGTGCTGAGCTTCAGGTGGGTCTTCAGTGACTCACCCTCTCCCCTCGCAGAGCTGAGCTTCAGGAGGGTCTTCAGTGATGCACCCTCTCTCCCCCGGGAGTGCTGAGTTTCAGGGGGGTCTTCAGTGACGCGCCCTCTCCCCTCGCAGTGCTGAACTTCAGGTGGGTCTTCAGTGATGCACCCTCTCCCCTCGCAGAGCTGAGCTTCAGGTGGGTCTTCAGTGACGCACCCTCTCTCCCTCGTTGTGCTGAGCTTCAGGTGGGTCTTCAGTGACGCACCCTCTCCCCTCGCAGAGCTGAGCTTCAGGTGGGTCTTCAGTGACGCACCCTCTCTCCCTCGCAGTGCTGAGCTTCAGGTGGGTCTTCAGTGATGCACCCTCTCCCCTCGCAGAGCTGAGCTTCAGGTGGGTCTTCAGTGACGCACCCTCTCTCCCTCGCAGTGCTGAGCTTCAGGTGGGTCTTCAGTGATGCTCTCTCACTCCCACTCTCAGTGCTGAGCTTCAGGTGGGTCTTCAGTGACGCACCCTCTCTCCCTCGCAGTGCTGAGCTTCAGGTGGGTCTTCAGTGATGCGCCCTCTCTCCCCTCGAAGTGCTGAGCTTCAGGGGGGTCTTCAGTGATGCGCCCTCTCTCCCCGCTCGCAGTGCTGAGCTTCAGGTGGGTCTTCAGTGATGCACCCTCTCCCCTCGCAGAGCTGAGCTTCAGGTGGGTCTTCAGTGACGCACCCTCTCCCCTCGCAGAGCTGAGCTTCAGGTGGGTCTTCAGTGATGCACCCTCTCTCCCTCGCAGTGCTGAGCTTCAGGTGGGTCTTCAGTGATGCTCTCTCGCTCCCACTCTCAGTGCTGAGCTTCAGGTGGGTCTTCAGTGACGCACCCTCTCTCCCTCGCAGTGGTGAGCTTCAGGTGGATCTTCAGTGATGCGCCCTCTCTCCCTCGCAGTGCTGAGCTTCAGGTGGGTCTTCAGTGACGCACCCTCTCTCCCTCGCAGTGCTGAGCTTCAGGTGGGTCTTCAGTGACGCACCCACTCTCCTATCAAAGTGCTGAGCTTCAGGTGGGTCTTCAGTGACACGCCCTCTCCCCCTCGCACTGATCAGATTCAGGTGGGTCTTCAGTCACGCACCCTCTCTCCCCTCAAAGTGCTGAGCTTTAGGTGGGTCTTCAGTGATGCACCCTCCCTCCTCATGCAGTGCTGAGCTTTTGGTGGGTCTTCAGTGATGCACCCTCTCTCCCCCTCTCAGTGCTGAGCTTCAGGTGGGTCTTCAGTGATGCCCCCTCTCTCCCCTCGCAGCGCTGAGGTTCAGGTTGGTCTTCAGTGACGATCCCTCTCCCCCCTCACAGAAATGAGCTTCACGGGGTCTTCAGTGATGCACACTCGCTCCCCCCTCGCAGTGCTGAGCTTCAGGTGGGTCTTCAGTGATGCCCCCTCTCTCCCCTCGCAGTGCTGAGGTTCAGGTTGGTCTTCAGTGACGATCCCTCTCCCCCTCACAGAAATGAGCTTCAGGGGGTCTTCAGTGATGCACACTCGCTCCCCCCTCGCAGTGCTGAGCTTCAGGTGGGTCTTCAGTGATGCACCCTCTCTCCCCCGGGAGTGCTGAGTTTCAGGGGGGTCTTCAGTGATGCACACTCGCTCCCCCCTCACAGTGCTGAGCTTCAGGTGGGTCTTCAGTGACGTGCCCTCGCTCCTCTGGGAGTGCTGAGCTTCCGGTGGGTCTTCAGTGATGCCTCCTCTCTGTCTTCTCGAAGTGCTGAGCTTCAGGTGGGTCTTCAGTGACAGCCCTCTCCCCTTGCACTGCTAATCTTCAGGGAGGACTTCAGTGACACGTCCTCTCCCCCCTCGAAGTACAGAGCGTTAGGTGGGTCTTCAGTGATGCGCCCACTCTCCCCTCGAAGGGCTGAGATTCAGGGGGGTCTTCAGTATCGCACCCTCTCTCCCCCTTGCAGTGCATAGCTTCAGGTGGGTCTTCAGTGATGCACCCTCTCCCCTCGCAGAGCTGAGCTTCAGGTGGGTCTTCAGTGACGCACCCTCTCTCCCTCGCAGTGCTGAGCTTCAGGTGAGTCTTCAGTGATGCACCCCTCTCTCTCCCTCGCAGTGCTGAGCTTCAGGTGGGTCTTCAGTGACTCACCCTCTCCCCTCGCAAAGCTGAGCTTCAGGAGGGTCTTCAGTGATGCACCCTCTCTCCCCGCTTGCAGTGCTGAGCTTCAGGGGGGTCTTCAGTGATGCGCCCTCTCCCCTCGCAGTGCTGAGCTTCAGGTGGGTCTTCAGTGATGCACCCTCTCCCCTCGCAGAGCTGAGCTTCAGGTGGGTCTTCAGTGACACACCCTCTCTCCCTCGCAGTGCTGAGCTTCAGGTGGGTCTTCAGTGACGCACCCTCTCCCCTCGCAGAGCTGAGCTTCAGGTGGGTCTTCAGTGACGCACCATCTCTCCTTCGCAGTGCTGAGCTTCAGGTGGGTCTTCAGTGATGCACCCTCTCCCCTCGCAGAGCTGAGCTTCAGGTGGGTCTTCAGTGACGCACCCTCTCTCCCTCGCAGTGCTGAGCTTCAGGTGGGTCTTCAGTGATGCACCCTCTCCCCTCGCAGAGCTGAGCTTCAGGTGGGTCTTCAGTGACGCACCCTCTCTCCCTCGCAGTGCTGAGCTTCAGGTGGGTCTTCAGTGATGCGCCCTCTCTCCCCGCTCGCAGTGCTGAGATTCAGGTGGGTCTTCAGTGATGCACCCTCTCCCCTCGCAGAGCTGAGCTTCAGGTGGGTCTTCAGTGACGCACCCTCTCTCCCTCGCAGTGCTGAGCTTCAGGTGGGTCTTCAGTGATGCTCTCTCGCTCCCACTCTCAGTGCTGAGCTTCAGGTGGGTCTTCAGTCATGCACCCTCTCTACGCTCGCAGTGCTGAGCTTCAGGTGGGTCTTCAGTGACGCACCCTCTCTCCCTCGCAGTGCTGAGCTTCAGGTGGGTCTTCAGTGATGCGCCCTCGCTCCCCGCTCGCAGTGCTGAGCTTCAGGTGGGTCTTCAGTGATGCATCCTCTCTCCCCTCGCAGTGCTGAGCTTCAGGTGGGTCTTCAGTGATGCGCCCTCTCTCCCCCTCGCAGTGCTGAGCTTCAGGTGAGTCTTCAGTGACGCACCCTCTCTCCCCTCGCAGTGCTGAGCTTCAGGTGGGTCTTCAGTGACGCGCCCACTCTCCTATCAAAGTGCTGAGCTTCAGGTGGGTCTTCAGTGACGCGCCCTCTCTCCCCCTCGCAGTGCTGAGCTTCAGGTGAGTCTTCAGTGACACGCCCACTGTCCTATCAAAGTGCTGAGCTTCAGGTGGGTCTTCAGTGATGCGCCCTCTCTCCCCGCTCGCAGTGCTGAGCTTCAGGTGGGTCTTCAGTGATGCGCCCTGTAGGAAGGTGGAATCTGACTATATGGTTGCCCCCACTTTTTTCCTGGTGTTTTGCTGGTTGATGACTTAGTTGGACTGGGACCCTGCTATGCAGGGCCCCAGTCTATCTGCTCTCTCTAAACGACATGGAGTGCACTCTAGGTGCACTAGTGATTGGATACTGTGGTGCCTTATGAGTCCCTAGTATATGGTACCTTAGGTACCAAGGGCATAGGTACTTCACAGGCCTACCAGGGGCTGCAGCATGTATTATGCCACCCCTGGGAAGCAGACTAAATCTGACACCACAGGCCTGCTACTGCAGCCTGGGTGAGGTGGTGCTAGCACCCCTCACTGAGATATAGGTTTCCTATATCTCTCCTGCACACACATATAAACCTATCAGTCACCCCTAAGGCAGGCCCTATCAATCCTGAGGGCAGGGTGCTTGGCTTCTATGTGAGGGGGTGCCTCTGCCTGAGCAGGGCCCCTCTGCAGCTCTCAGAGTCTATTCTCTGGTGCTGTTTGTGGATGCGGTTAAACCATATACTATTAAGTGCATTATATCCTCGCGGTAAATGCTAACTTTGGAATGGCTGCATCAAAACATGTCGTGTTTGGTGTCAAACATCTTGGAATACTACCCCCCGCCAATCTTGGCGGCGGGGGTAGCATTCCACCCTTCTAGAGGAAGAAGACATGTACCTGCTGTGGAAACGCGGTAGAATCCTAAAGAGCCCTGGCATCACAAAATGGATGCCACCAGTCACAGACACTGGGCTGCCCTCCTGCTGATGACCGAAACTCGCAGTGGAGGAAGCCCAACAATAGGCATCCTGTCACAGGGAGGTGTAACCACCTTCCAGACAGGGTTTAGTGTATTGGGGCTGGGTGGGTGCACTCTTAGAGTGCTTGGAAGTCCTGCACTGGGGGAGCAGAAGGCTCCTCTGTGCATATGCCAGTTCAAACCAGCTCAGGGGCTACCTGCCCCTGCTCTGGCGCGAAACTGGACAAAGGGAAGTGGGTGTAGCCTCCCCTCCCTTGACCCTCCCATAGGTGGGGTCATAGAGCTAGTCCATCCCCTCTTTTTAGTATAAGAGGGGGAACCTTGCCATTGCAAAGCAGATAACCCCTGGACGACGCTCTACAGAAGAATCCTGGCCCTTCGACGTTCCACTACCTTTGGAAGACAGAAGAATCTCCCTTGGAGTCAAGGAGTGACTCCCCTGCTTGGCAGGCACCAAAAACGACAACGACAGTCGCAAACTACGCCGCTCCCGCCGGAGTCCGAAGTCCCTGCAGCCCAAGAAGTAGATTTCCTGACCTCTCCCAGACCATCGTGAGTCCCCAGCGAAGCTGAGGCAAGTGGACCCCACGAGTAATGAGGAACCGCGACCCCTGGGTACCGTGCACTATTGTCGAGTACAACCCCTTCACAACGTTCTACGAACTTGTGCTTTGGACCACGTGTGGTCCCGACCTCCAGCAGGAATCCCTCCGAAGATCAAAGGCCTACACCGTCCCGAGTGACCGTGGGCCCCTGTTGAGTGATTCTGCCCGAGGTGTCTCCGCAATCCCTTGCCCGCCGGCTTGTGGGTCCCCAGAAGACTTCTTAAAGAAACCAAAGGGCTCCCCTGGTTGCTCCAGGCCTGCCCTGACTTACCCTCGCTGGGTGAGTCCCTCAGACCTTGCTGGTCTGCGCCATCGACTTTTCTTCATCTCCCCGATACTTGCTGCTGCCAAGGCTTGTTGGCTCCAATCGAGTTGCCGACACTGCAGTCAGCTGCAGACGTCGAGGGACTCACCGAATCCAGCTCCTGGTCATCGTCGACACCTCCTGGACCACGTGGCTGAAGAGTCAAGGCACCCGCAACCGACCTGAATCAACCGACGACGGTGGGCATCCATCTTCCTTGCCCCGGGTCACTGCCAAGTGACTTTGAACACTGTCCCCTCTGCTTTCAGGTCATCCTTCTTCAGAATCCAGGCTTGGATTCCACCGGACACTTCTTCAGCTCCCGCAAGCAGCAAGTCTTCTTTGTTCGCCATTGAAAACGACGCCGCGACCCGACACCAAAGGACACCTATGCACCCGGCTTCCCTGGGTGAGGTAACTCCAGCACTACGGTGCTCCTGTGGGTGTGGGCCCTAGAACTACTTACCCTGTAAGTGACTTGCTTGTAGGTTCTCCCGAAGTCTCCTAGAACTCTTAATTTCCAACCGCGACTTGCCCCATTGAAGTTAACGGCGATCCGCGCCTGTGTATCCACACTGCACGCGTCCCCCGTGGGTCCTTTACTTACCTGCCTTGGGTGGTTTCGTGAGGCCCCTGCACTTCTGAAGGCCCTAGGCCTTGTCTCCCTGCAAGTCGTTGTCCCTAAGTCTCTTACTTAGTATATGGTCTGGTACGCCCCTAGGGCCCCAGCCATATTTTGTGCTTAACTTATTGTGAAACGTTGATTTGTGCATATGTTTGTCTTCTAATCTCATAAAGAGATTAGTAGAGAGTTATTTAGAAATAAATACATATATATTTGATATATATACCTGTGTGGTGTCTTTTCATTTGGTGATTCAAGAGATTATATGGTAAAACAAGCTGCTTTACATTCCTCCGAGACTTAGCCTGAAGGCTGCTCTCCACAGCTACCACTAGGATAGCTTTCTTTAAAAGGTTGTCTTAAACCTATCTACCATAAGAGTCGATTTGCCCTGGTGCAAGGTGTCCACTTTAATTAGTGAACAGCATATACCAGGCCAACTTCTCACATTGGTGGGCAGCGTGTGGGATTCCAGCTTGCCATTGTTTTACCAGAAAATCTCTATTTGAATTACTAACTGAAAACCATTATAGGTACTCAAGGTACATATAAAGTCAAGCTTAGTATCAATAAGTTCTACTGAACTTAGAGCTGTGTGCCAAGGGATAGCACACCCTTTCCACAGCTCAAGCTAGGATCAGTAGGCCACAAACTAGTGTAGGTAGTACAACACTGCACAACACTAGAATGTCCTTAAGGGGTGGACCCAGTGGATCCACTCAGCCTCAGTATAAGGACATGGCTTTCTCTGACTTGAGAGCCATGTGTGTTGACAGACACCTGAGACTAGGACAGAGTCCCTCAACACTACACCTGATAGATCTGCTGACAGCAGATGACCTTAGATTGGCTCTAGGAGCTAAAGGGTTTGAATCAGTGGGTGGGTCAGTCATAGTATCTGGGTCAGATGATGAAAATCAGAATGACCAAGACTCTGTGATTGAAGGGCCAGGCTCCAAGGGGCCTGAAAAGGACAGAGGAATTCTCCCTAAGAGAACTGACAGAGAGGAGGAGAGGCACAGATCCCCTTCCAGGGAATCTGACCACTCTTATCACTCTGGCAGAGAATTTGTCCAGCAGAGGAGCTCATACTTTTCCTTAAGAGAGACCTCCTCTGAGAGAAGGTGCAAACTGCTCCAGTATGAGGAAGCCAGAGTGGCCCTCAGAACCAAGCAGTTGGCACTGGATAGGGAAGCCCTGGAGATCCAGAGAGCTTCTAGAAAAGAGGGGTTAGAACCCCCTGGTGGCAGCAACAGTGTCCCTAGAGGCAGAGAATATATTCCTGACCATAGGAACCTGAGCAAGGTTGTTCCTCCCTACCAGAGTGGGGATGATATCCACAAGTGGATAACTGCTATGGAGAGGGCCTGTAGAGTACAGCAGGTCCCCCAAAAGCAGTGGGCAGCAATCTTGTGGCTCTCCTTTTCAGATAAAGGAAGAGACAAGCTCCTCACTGTTAGAGAGGAGGATGCTGATGATTATGAGGTCCTGAAGAGTGCACTGATAGATGGGTTTGGCTTAACCACTGAAGAGTACAGGTTGAAGTTCAGAGATACCCAGAAGGCACAGACTCAGGACTGGACAGACTTTGTAGATTGTGCATCCAAGGCTCTGGAGGGTTGGCTGGTTGGCAGTAGGGTTACTGATTTCAAAGGATTTTATAATCTAATGATGAGAGAACAGATCCTTAATAATTGTCAAAACCAGCTTTTACACCAGTACCTGGTGGACTCTGATCTGACCTCTCCCCAAGAATTGGGAAAGAAGGCAGACAAATGGGTCAGAACCAGAGTAAGGCCTAAGAATCAGGGTGGTGACCACAAGAAAGATTCTACCAAGTCCCAAGAGAAAGGTGGGGATAAATCTAAGGATAAGTCCACTACAGGGCCCCAAAAGTCCTCTTCTGGGGGTGGGTCCCAAACTCCTTCCTCTCCTGAAAAGAAACCCTATTGCCATGTCTGTAAAAAGCCTGGGCACTGGAAATCTGATCCCAGTTGTCCCAGGATTGGCAATAAAGAAAATGTTCCTCCAACAACTACTACCACCCCTCCTGGTACTACCAGTAGTAATCCTCCAGTTGGGAGTAGTGCACCCAAAAAGTTAGGTGCTTTTGCAAGAGGAACAGAGGTGGGCCCTAGTTCAGACAGGACCCCCTCAACAGACTCCTCAGATTCTGATGGTGGTATAGGATTTGCCACCTTTACCGTGGGTCCCACAGCATTGGGCAGGTACAGACTGGAGCCAATAATTAATGGTCAGAAAGCTGTGGCATTTAGGGACACAGGGGCTAGTGTCACCATGGTGGCAGGGAAACTAGTCCCCCCTCACCAGCTTTTACCTGAGTTTAAATACCAGGTGACCAACATTGATGGTGTCAGAACAGAGCACCCCATGGCCATAGTCAATCTCAGCTGGGAGGGGGTCACAGGCCCAAAAAGAGTGGCAGTGTCCCCAACCTTACCTGTAGATTGCCTGATGGGCAATGATCTGGAAATTTCAGCCTGGGCTGAAATTGAACACCAAACCCATCTGAGGATGTTGGGTGTCCCTGTAAAGGTTAGTGGGGCTGTGATGGCCACAGCCCCAGCCCAAGATTTTGGAGAGATGGAGCCTGGAAGAATGGCCCACTCTCCCCCAGAAGAGAGCACAAGGGTTGAAGAAAAGTCTTCTTCCCTCCAGACAGTAGGTAAGGGTCAGCCTCCTCAGGGAACTGACCCTACCCCTAGTGAAGGAACTGCCACAGAGGTAGTCAGGCCTGGCCTGGCCCCACCCCTGATGGCAGAGGACCCTTCCAAGGTGGTACCCAGTCTGGAGCAGGTAAACTGCCCCTCTCTACCCTGCCTCAGTCAGCCCAGGGCTGCAGAGGTCAGGGAGGTCAGTGGACCCCCCAGGGCCCCCTGTCCAGAGGAACCCCCCATCAGCAGATTAGGGGCACCCAGTCTAGTAGCCCTAGCCAGGTGAAAATTCCTCAACCCACTGAGGGATCCCCCATACCTTTATGTAGGGACCACCCCCAGAAGGACTCTGTTAGGCAAGGGCAAACCTGGAACCAAAAGGTTCCAAACATGCCATGTCCCTCCAGTGTTCCACCCAAAGGGACCCAACCCCCAGCTGTAGGCAGTCAAAGGTTGACCCTTAGAGCAAAGTGCAACTCAGTCATGGAAAGACAGGCATACATGGTGACCAGTGATCTGAGGAAGCTGAGGCCAACCTTCCTAGGGCCTCACTTCCCTACTCAGACACCCCACCAGCCTTGTACTTTACCAAAGCACACCAGAGGTAGTGATTCCCCATGGTGGAGACCCTCTCATACCCTTAGGGTGAGGGATTGCTTAGGGGACCATAAGACAGGGGGCAACCATGCTAGTGCAGGTGCTTCCTTATATGGCCACTTAATCAATAAAGGCTCAACTGGTCAAGGTTAGCCTTATCTCCTTTCGTTTGGGGGGGGTTATGTAGGAAGGTGGAATCTGACTATATGGTTGCCCCCACTTTTTTCCTGGTGTTTTGCTGGTTGATGACTTAGTTGGACTGGGACCCTGCTATTCAGGGCCCCAGTCTATCTGCTCTCTCTAAACGACATGGAGTGCACTCTAGGTGCACTAGTGATTGGATACTGTGGTGCCTTATGAGTCCCTAGTATATGGTACCTTAGGTACCACGGGCATAGGTACTTCACAGGCCTACCAGGGGCTGCAGCATGTATTATGCCACCCCTGGGAAGCAGACTAAATCTGACACCACAGGCCTGCTACTGCAGCCTGGGTGAGGTGGTGCTAGCACCCCTCACTGAGATATAGGTTTCCTATATCTCTCCTGCACACACATATAAACCTATCAGTCACCCCTAAGGCAGGCCCTATCAATCCTGAGGGCAGGGTGCTTGGCTTCTATGTGAGGGGGTGCCTCTGCCTGAGCAGGGCCCCTCTGCAGCTCTCAGAGTCTATTCTCTGGTGCTGTTTGTGGATGCGGTTAAACCATATACTATTAAGTGCATTATATCCTCGCGGTAAATGCTAACTTTGGAATGGCTGCATCAAAACATGTCGTGTTTGGTGTCAAACATCTTGGAATACTACCCCCCCGCCAATCTTGGCGGCGGGGGTAGCATTCCACCCTTCTAGAGGGAGAAGACATGTACCTGCTGTGGAAACGCGGTAGAATCCTAAAGAGCCCTGGCATCACAAAATGGATGCCACCAGTCACAGACACTGGGCTGCCCTCCTGCTGATGACCGAAACTCGCAGTGGAGGAAGCCCAACAATAGGCATCCTGTCACAGGGAGGTGTAACCACCTTCCAGACAGGGTTTAGTGTATTGGGGCTGGGTGGGTGCACTCTTAGAGTGCTTTGAAGTCCTGCACTGGGGGAGCAGAAGGCTCCTCTGTGCATATGCCAGTTCAAACCAGCTCAGGGGCTACCTGCCCCTGCTCTGGCGCGAAACTGGACAAAGGGAAGTGGGTGTAGCCACCCCTCCCTTGACCCTCCCATAGGTGGGGTCATAGAGCTAGTCCATCCCCTCTTTTTAGTATAAGAGGGGGAACCTTGCCATTGCAAAGCAGATAACCCCTGGACGACGCTCTACAGAAGATTCCTGGCCCTTCGACGTTCCACTACCTTTGGAAGACAGAAGAATCTCCCTTGGAGTCAAGGAGTGACTCCCCTGCTTGGCAGGCACCAAAAACGACAACGACGGTCGCAAACTACGCCGCTCCCGCCAGAGTCCGAAGTCCCTGCAGCCCAAGAAGTAGATTTCCTGACCTCTCCCAGGCCATCGTGAGTCCCCAGCGAAGCTGAGGCAAGTGGACCCCACGAGTAACGAGGAACCGCGACCCCTGGGTACCGTGCACTATTGTCGAGTGCAACCCCTTCTCAACGTTCTACGAACTTGTGCTTTGGACCACGTGTGGTCCCGACCTCCAGCAGGAATCCCTCCGAAGATCAGAGGCCTACACCGTCCCGAGTGACCGTGGGCCCCTGTTGAGTGATTCCGCCCGAGGTGTCTTCGCGATCCCTTGCCCGCCGGCTTGTGGGTCCCCAGAAGACTTCTTAAAGAAACCAAAGGGCTCCCCTGGTTGCTCCAGGCCTGCCCTGACTTACCCTCGCTGGGTGAGTCCCTCAGACCTTGCTGGTCTGCGCCATCGACTTTTCTTCATCTCCCCGAGACTTGCTGCTGCCAAGGCTTGTTGGCTCCAATCGAGTTGCCGACACTGCAGTCAGCTGCAGACGTCGAGGGACCCACCGAATCCAGCTCCTGGTCGTCGTCGACACCTCCTGGACCACGTGGCTGAAGAGTCAAGGCACCTGTAACCGACCTGAATCAACCGACGACGGTGGGCATCCATCTTCCTTGCCCCGGGTCACTGCCAAGTGACTTTGAACACTGTCCCCTCTGCTTTCAGGTCATCCTTCTTCAGAATCCAGGCTTGGATTCCACCGGACACTTCTTCAGCTCCCGCAAGCAGCAAGTCTTCTTTGTTCGCCATTGAAAACGACGCCGCGACCCGACACCAAAGGACACCTATGCACCCGGCTTCCCTGGGTGAGGTAACTCCAGCACTACGGTGCTCCTGTGGGTGTGGGCCCTAGAACTACTTACCCTGTAAGTGACTTGCTTGTAGGTTCTCCCGAAGTATCCTAAAACTCTTTATTTCCAACCGCGACTTGCCCCATTGAAGTTAACGGCGATCCGCGCCTGTGTATCCACACTGCACGCGTCCCCCGTGGGTCCTTTACTTACCTGCCTTGGGTGGTTTCGTGAGGCCCCTGCACTTCTGAAGGCCCTAGGCCTTGTCTCCCTGCAAGTCGTTGTCCCTAAGTCTCTTACTTAGTATATGGTCTGGTACGCCCCTAGGGCCCCAGCCATATTTTGTGCTTAACTTATTGTGAAACGTTGATTTGTGCATATGTTTGTCTTCTAATCTCATAAAGAGATTAGTAGAGAGTTATTTAGAAATAAATACATATATATTTGATATATATACCTGTGTGGTGTCTTTTCATTTGGTGATTCAAGAGATTATATGGTAAAACAAGCTGCTTTACATTCCTCCGAGACTTAGCCTGAAGGCTGCTCTCCACAGCTACCACTAGGATAGCTTTCTTTAAAAGGTTGTCTTAAACCTATCTACCATAAGAGTCGATTTGCCCTGGTGCAAGGTGTCCACTTTAATTAGTGAACAGCATATACCAGGCCAACTTCTCACACGCCCTCTCTCCCCCTCGCAGTGCTGAGCTTCAGGCGAGTCTTCAGTTACGCGCCCACTCTCCTATCAAAGTGCAGAGCTTCAGGTGGGTCTTCAGTGACGCGCCCTCTCCCCCTCGCACTGATCTGATTCAGGTGGGTCTTCAGTCACGCACCCTCTCTCCCCTCGAAGTGCTGAGCTTTAGGTGGGTCTTCAGTGATGCACCCTCTCTCCTCATGCAGTGCTGAGCTTCAGGTGGGTCTTCAGTGATGCACCCTCTCCCCTCGCAGAGCTGAGCTTCAGGTGGGTCTTCAGTGACGCACCCTCTCTCCCTCGCAGTGCTGAGCTTTAGGTGGGTCTTCAGTGATGCACCCTCTCTCCCCCTCTCAGTGCTGAGCTTCAGGTGGGTCTTCAGTGATGCCCCCTCTCTCCCCTCGCAGTGCTGAGGTTCAGGTTGGTCTTCAGTGACGATCCCTCTCCCCCCTCGCAGAAATGAGCTTCAGGGGGTCTTCAGTGACGCACACTCGCTCCCCCCTCGCAGTGCTGAGCTTCAGGTGGGTCTTCAGTGACGCACCCTCTCTCCCCCGGGAGTGCTGAGTTTCAGGGGGTCTTCAGTGATGCACACTCGCTCCCCCCTCACAGTGCTGAGCTTCAGGTGGGTCTTCAGTGACGTGCCCTCGCTCCTCTGGGAGTGCTGAGCTTCCAGTGGGTCTTCAGTGATGCCCCCTCTCTGTCTTCTCGAAGTGCTGAGCTTCAGGTGGGTCTTCAGTGACGGCCCTCTCCCCTTGCACTGCTAATCTTCAGGGGGGACTTCAGTGACGTGTCCTCTCCCCCCTCGAAGTGCAGAGCGTTAGGTCGGTCTTCAGTGATGCGCCCACTCTCCCCTCAAAGTGCTGAGATTCAGGAGGGCTTCAGTATCGCACCCTCTCTCCCCCTTGCAGTGCATAGCTTCAGGGGGGTCTTCAGTGACGCGCCCACTCTCTCCTCGAAGTGATGAGCATTAGGTGGGTCTTCAGTGATGCGCCCACAGTCCACTCGAAGTGCTGAGCTTTAGGTGCGTCTTCAGTGATGCACCCTCTCCCCTCGAAGTGCTGAGCTTCAGGTGGGTCTTCGGTGACGCTCCCTCTCTCCCCTCGAAGTGCTGAACTTCAGGTGGGTCTTCAGTCATGCACCCTTTCTCCCCCGGGAGTGCTGAGCTTCAGGTGGGTCTTCAGTGACGCACACTCCCTCCCCTCGCAGTGCTGAGCTTCAGGTGGGTCTTCAGTGACGCACACTCCCTCCCGTCGCAGTGCTGAGCTCCAGGTGAGTCTTCAGTGTTTCGCCCTCTCTCCCCCCCTCGCATTGCTGAGCTTCAGGTGGGTCTTCAGTGATGCGCCCTCTCTCATCCTCACAGTGCTGAGCTTGAGGTGGGTCTTCAGTGACGCTCCCTCTCTCCCCTCGAAGTGCTGAGCTTCAGGTGGGTCTTCACCAGGGCACAAGTCCTAAAAAAAGAAGTGGTGGGACTAACCTAATTAATCAGTATGCAAGTGTGCAAATACTGGGAAAGATGGACACATCTGACGTTCTTACAGTGCATGCATATCTCCTAAACAGAGCCTGAACAAAGTGAAAAGATGCCTCTCTTAAGTATGTGTGAAGTGCTAACAGGTGTGAGCCTTTGTTTCCCATCTGTGCATTTGCTTCTTGGTGTGAGGCTTCTGACTGCTGCCAGCCAGGAGACTCGAACAGAAGGAGGCCTGATGACCCCTCAGAATAGGCCATTGTTATGGGCCCAGCAGGAGTCAGAAATAAGAAAGCCCCGTCTGCGACTGCACGTTGTTGCTTGTTGCGATCGAAAGCAGATAACGTGCAGGCGCTGCTGAAAGTGTCTCGGTGTTTGGAAATTACACCAGGACGAATTCAGCATCTTTTTCACTGGGGCCATCTTCTTGGCAGGGTGGACGGCGTCCACCATGTGAAATAAGTGGGTGGATGCCGTTCACCCGCATGTACCCCCGACTCGTGCCCTGGTCTTCAGTGTTTCGCCCTCTCTCCCCCCCTCGCATTGCTGAGCTTCAGGTGGGTCTTCAGTGACGTGCCCTCTCTCCCCTCGCAGTGCTGAGCTTCAGGTGGGTCTTCAGTGACGCGCCCTCTCTCACCCTCACAGTCCTGAGCTTCAGGTGGGTCTTCAGTGATGCACCCTCGCTCCCCTCGCAGTGCTGAGCTTCAATGGGGGGGTCTTCAGTCATGCACCCTCTCTCCCTCGCAGTGCTGAGCTTCAGCCGGGTCTTTAGTGACGCACCCTCTCTCCCCTCACAGTGCTGAGCTTCAGGTGGGTCTTCAGTGATGCACCCTCTGTCCC
>CAWUFW010027290.1:0-27822 GCA_963921515.1 Calotriton arnoldi | reverse complement strand
TGGTGCTAACGCGGCTTATTGCGGGTTTTGTGTTCTTATCGCCGATGTGGCTAGTCGTTGTGAATGTTGAGGTGTGATGTTGTCTCGACTTTTGGCACGGGAACGCCTACTCTGCATCTCATTAGCGATATTTGCGAGGGTCCTCTGTGGCGATGTTTTTTGCGGCTGCTATCGCGGGTAAACTGGTGCTGTGAGCTGTTAACACCGGCTTGTGAATGGGGGGGTAAATTTATCACGACTTTGGCTGCGATAAAGTGCCGTTAATTCAGCGATAGCTCCTTGTGAATATGCCCCATAGTTTTAATAAGATCAAAGCCACCCTTTCCCCCTCATACACTACTGTTCTCAGCTTGTCCAAAAGCTATGATAACTACCACCGCAGTCTCAATAACAGAGCAAAAGTCCCAGGGTCGGCCTGGGACACAAAATAGGCCTGGCCGCCAAAATAAAAGTGACCCCCATTAGTGGATCAGATAGCAAAGAAATGGCCTGCATTTGCAAATCAGGGCAGTACTGAACTTGTAAAGACAAACTGAGTTTGTCTGTAAGATATGGGTGACTGCACGCATTTGTGCGTGATGCAGACGATGTCTGTGGTAATACCAGAGAAATAATTGGCCCAGCAGACCATAAATAGGCCCACCAACAGCCAAAAAGACAGACCACACACTGACCCGTCAGACCAGCTCTTCTGGCACTGTTAGATTGCCCGAGAGGCCAGTACATTTCAGAAAAGCCCAACTGCCAGGCATAGCGGATCTCACATTCTTCAAGATACAAAGGGATCTGGATAGCCACGATCCTTTCTAGTCTGTTCCCTAAAGCAGGAAAAAAGGTGATGTGATGATAACTGTCAACTACTGTGATGTCCACATTTGTTTTTATTTAGGATAGGGTGACAACTCTTGCTTTCCATTGGTCTTGTCATTTCCCAATACTTGAGAGATCTTAACCCCTTCGCTGCTAGGCCTTTCCCCCCCCCCGTGCTAAGCCTTTTTTGGGCTATTTGGGGTAGTTCGCGCTTAGGCCCCTGTAACTTTTTGACCACATAAGGTATCCATGCCAAATTTGCGTCCTTTTTTTCCAAAATCATGGGGATTCTAAAAGTACCCAGGGTTTGTGGATTCCTCTGGAGGGGACCCAGAAATTAGCCAAAATACAGCTAAATTTTGTTTTTTTCGGGAAAAATTGGAAAAGAGGGCTACAGATGAAAGCGTCTGGTTTTTTCCCTGCAAATGGTATCAAAAAAGGTGTTGTGGTGCAGAAATCACCATCTTTCCAGATTTCAGGGAAAAGCAGACTTTTGTCATAAAACCAAAATATTTTACACAGTTTTGGCATTTTTCTGGGACATAGCCTATCTTTGCTATTTTTTGTGCTTTCAACCTCTTTCCAGTTAATGGTAGAAATGGGTATGAAAGCAATAATGGATCCTGGAAAGCTATACATTTTAGAAAATTAGACTAAATTTTGAATTCAGCAAGGAGTCATTTGTGTAGATCCTTCAAGGTTTCTTTATAGAAACTAACCGTTGAATATAGAAAAAATTGAAAATTAGTTGAAAAAAACAGCCATTTGTGTCAACGTTTTCACCTGTAACTTCTTCTAATTATGACAGCTGTTTGAAAGCAATATACCGTTACATCCGCTGGACCTTTCGGGTTGTGGGGATATATAGGACTTGTAGGTTCACCAAGAACCCGACGAACCCAGAGCCAATAACTGAGCAGCATCTTGCAATGGTTTTTTATTATGTACTGGGTATATAGCAATTAATTTGGGAAAAAAAATACATGGAAAAATCGGTATGAAAGCCACCCATTTATTTCTGAAATTGTAACAAAATATAGAGTTTAGAAACAGTAGATATTTGCACATTTCCGAAATTGTGAGTACCCATACTAGCATGAGAATTATAGGTCATTAGGTTTCGACTAGGCAGCGCATGCGCTGTCTCGTCGAGAGATGCTGTATGCAGTATAGTGAGGGAGGCTCCGCCTCCGTTTTCCGATTCGTTCTTCAGTTGTTTTTTTTAAATCTGCTTCTTGCTATTTGTTAAGCGTGTGTTACGTCCCTCCTTTTTCCCTCTTGGGCACACCTTTAGCTATTGGCCCCTTCACATGGGATTCTTGCTTTTGTTTCGTGTCTGTTTTTTGTTCGTGGATCTCTTTTTTTTGGTAATATGTACTTCAAGGGAAGCTTGTTTTCCTTTTGCATTTCGCTCGTGGCGATGTTTTTGGTTTCGTTTTCTCTACAGCTTTTTCGCATTTGCCAGCTCGCATTATTATTGCTCCTATTGTGAGGTGATGTTTTTGATTTCGTTTTAGGTCTAGCTTCCCCGCATTTGTTAGCCCGCATTATTCTTGCTCTGTGCCTTTGCATCAACAACTTAGCATTTATCGTGAGGCGATGTTTTTGATTTCGTTTTAGCCACAGCCCCCCCGCCGCAGCAACAGGTTTGCTTTCGGCGTGAGGCGATGTTTTGGGTTTTGTTTTAGGTCTAGCTTCCCCGCATTTGTTAGCCCGCATTATTCTTCCTCCGTGCCTTTGATTCGCAAAAAATAACAAGATCGCCTGCCTAATAATTATTAGGTAACGCACGTTAAGGGCCGGATTAATAACAAAAACTGGGGCCGGATTAATAACAAAAACTGCTGTGCCTGTGCCTTTATTTTACCCTGCGTTTTTGGAGCAATTTTTCCTGCGTGTCTTTTATTTAATTGCCGTTTATCCATGCTAGTTGACCCACGTATTAAAAAAGGCTTTGTTGTTTGTTTACATTTTCGTACAGGCCGTGCATCTGCTCACCGTTTGTCGCTGCATAAATTGCCCATTTTCTAATTTCAATCTACCTCCTGTTTGCTGTGAGGTGTTTGGACACAAAAAACAATATACAAATAAAACGTATGTTCAAATAAATAATGTCTCAGTTTTCAACTATCCTGTGCTTTTTTAAGCTTTGTATTAATATATTTAATATGTCTTACACCCTATTTTCCATCCGCACTCAAGTCTTCATTTTTCACCTGCTGCTTACTTTATGTCTGTGTTAAAAAAATACATATAGTTTTTGTACCATATGCCTACAGTTCTGGAGCACTTATTATCTAATAACATTTTGCTCCAAGCAATGTTTTTTTTAAAGCTACAGCTGCCCCGCCGTTTTAATTAGTGCTTACTTACTTCCTTTTATAAGCGAGGGGTTAATATTAGGTTACATATTACAAAAACTGGACAACATTCGCTTTCCGTTTCACATAAGGAAATGTTTTTGTTTTAATTCTAACTACAGTTTCCCGCATTTCTCTACCCAAATTATTATTGCCACGTGACTGTGCAACATTAGCTTTCTGTTTCACGTCAGGCGATGTTTTTGTTTTCGTTTTAGCTACAGCTCCCTTTCCTTTCTCTAATCACATTATTATTGCTACATGCCTATGCAACATTGGCTTTGCGTTTCGCATCAGGGGATCTTTTGATTTCACCTCTAACCCCCCCCGTACCCCGCACCCCCTCGTTATCTAACCACCTTACTGTTACTATGTGCCAATACAATTATAGTAAACTGCTGCGTATTTGTCTATATTATTTTCTTTGTTTTCGAACCCAGCCAACAAAACTAAGCAGCTGCTACCTTCCTTACTTCGTTTTTATAAATTGTAGGTTAATTTGGCGCTATATTTCATATTACAAAAACTATGCAGCCACGGCTTTGTTTTCTATCTCAGGCAAACTTTTGCCTTTCATTTTCGCTACAACTACAGGCATTTTTCTAACCGCATTATTATTGGTATATGCCTCAGCAACAAACGCTTTCCATTTGTCCTGCGTCGATGTTTTGTTTTACGGAACAACTTGTTTTAGGGAACAACTTTTATGCCCTATATACTGTTTACAAATATTACAACAGCAATTGTTGGTTCAAGTATGTTTATATACTTTTTAACCTTAGCTATTTAGAACATATTGCCTATTAAAAAAAAATTGCTACTTAAATGTTTGAATACTTTGCCAAGTAAAAAAAAGTCAATTGCTGTTAAAAGAAACTTTTGCTACAAATTACTACAAATTACTAAAGCACTGTCAGTCATTTATTTAAAACTATATATCAAACACACTGTATTATTACTATCATATTTTCTTACAACACTAATATGGCGAAACCAATTGGCATGGCCAATGCTTGTTTTTCAAAATGACTTCTTTTTTACACATTGTCTTTCATTTGGAAGGCAGAAATGCATCAAAAGTCAATAGGTAATAACAGTTGCTCTACAATTCCGTATTACCCTAAGTCTCCTGATAAAAATGGTACCTCACTTGTGTGGGTAGGCCTAATGCCCGCGTCAGGAAATGGCTCAAAACGCAACGTGGACACACTTTATTTTTACAGTGAAAACTAACCCTTTTTTGTAAAGTGCCTAGCTGTAGATTTTGAACCCTAGCTCTGCCGGCACCTAGGGAAACCTAGCAAACCCATACATTTTTGAAAACTAGACACCCAGGGAAATCCGGATGGAGTGACTTGTCTGGCTCTCACCAGGTTCTATTACCCAGAATCCCTTGCAAACCTAAACATTTGTAAAAAAAACCACATTTTCCTCATATTTCTGTGGTGGAAAGTTCTGGAATCTGCGTGGATCCACAAAATTCTCCACACCCTGCGTTCCCCAAAGTCTTCCGAGAAAAATGGTACCTCACTTGTGTGGGTAGGCCTAGTGCCCACGACAGGAAACGGCCCAAAACGCAACGTGGACACACCACATTTTCACAGGGAAAATGGACCCTTTTTTTGCAAAGTGCCTAGCTGTAGATTTTGAACCCTAGCTCTGCCGGCACCTAGGGAAACGTAGCAAACCTATACATTTTTGAAAACTAGACACCCAGGGCAATCCAGGATGGGGTGACTTGACTGGCTCTCACCAGGTTCTGTTACCCAGAATCCCTTGCAAACCTAAACATTTGTCCAAAAATACACATTTTCCTCACATTTCTGTGGTGGAAAGTTCTGAAATCTGTATGGATCCACAAAATTCCACCCACCCCACGTTCCCCAAAGTCTTCCGAGAAAAATTGTACCTCACTTGTGTGGGTAGGCCTAGTGCCCGCGACAGGAAACGGCCCAAAACGCAACGTGGACACACCACATTTTCACGGTGAAAACTGACCCTTTTTTTGCAAAGTGCCTAGCTGTAGATTTTGAACCCTAACTCTGCCGGCGCCTAGGGAAACCTAGCAAACCTATACATTTTTGAAAACTAGACACCCAGGGGAATCCAGGATGGGGTGACTTTACTGGCTTTCACCAGGTTCTATTTCCGAGAATCCCTTGCAAACCTAAAAACTTGTCCAAAAAACACATTTTCTTCACATTTCTGTGGTGGAAAGTTCTGGAATCTGCATGGATCCACAAAATTCCACCCGCCCTGCGTTTCCCAAAGTCTTCCGAGAAAAATGGTACCTCACTTGTGTGGGTAGGCCTAGTGCCCGTGACAGGAAACGGCCCAAAACGCCACGTGTACACACCACATTTTCACAGTGAAAACAGACCCTTTTTTAGCAAAGTGCCTAGCTGTAGATTTTGAACCCTAACTCTGCCAGAAACTAGGAAAACCTAGCAAACCTATACATTTTTGAAAACTAGACACCCAGGGGAATCCAGGATGGGGTGACTTGACTGGCTCTCTCCAGGTTTTGTTACCCAGAATCCCTTGCAAACCTACAAATTTGTCCAAAAAAACACATTTTCCTCACATTTCTGTGATGGAAAGTTCTGAAATCTGTATGGATCCACAAAATTCCACCCACCCCACGTTCCCCAAAGTCTTCCGAGAAAAATTGTACCTCACTTGTGTGGGTAGGCCTAGTGCCCGCGACAGGAAACGGCCCAAAATGCAATGTGGACACACCACATTTTCACGGTGAAAACGGACCCTTTTTTTGCAAAGTGCCTAGCTGTAGGTTTTGAACCCTAACTCTGCCGGCACCTAGGGAAACCTAGCAAACCTATACATTTTTGAAAACTAGACACCCAGGGGAATCCACGATGGGTTGACTTGACTGGCTCTCACCAGGTTCTGTTACCCAGAATCCCTTGCAAACCTAAAAATGTGTCCAAAAAAACACATTTTCCTCACATTTCTGTGGTGGAAAGTTCTGGAACCTGCGTGGATCCACAAAATTCCACCCATCCCGCATTCCCTACAGTCTTCCGAGAAAATGGTACCTCACTTGTGTGGGTAGGCCTAGTGCCCGCGACAGGAAGCGGCCCAAAACGCAACGTGGACACACTACATTTTCACAGTGAAAACTGACCCTTTTTTTGCAAAGTGCCTAGCTGTAGATTTTGAACCCTAACTCTGCCAGCACCTAAGAAAACCTAGCAAACCTATACATTTTTGAAAACTAGACACCCAGGGGAATACAGGATGGGGTGACTTGACTGGCTCTCACCAGTTTTTGTTACCCAGAATCCCTTGCAAACCTACACATTTGTAATAAAACCCACATTTTCCTCACATTTCTGTGATGGAAAGTTCTGAAATCTGTGTGGATCCACAAAATTCCACCCACCCCACGTTCCACGAAGTCTTCCGAGAAAAATGGTACCTCACTTGTGTGGGTAGGCATAGTGCCCGCGACATGAAACGGCCCAAAATGCAACGTGGACACACCACATTTTCACAGTGAAAACTGACCCTTTTTTTGCAAAGTGCCTAGCTGTATATTTTGAACCCTAGCTCTGCTGGCACCTAGGGAAACCTAGCAAACCTATACATTTTTGAAAACTAGACACCAAGGGGAATCCAGGATGGGGTGACTTGACTGGCTCTCACCAGGTTCTGTTACCCAGAATCCCATGCAAACCTAAAAATCTATCCAAAAATACACATTTTCCTCATATTTCTGTGGTGGAAAGTACTGGAATCTGCATGGATCCACAAAATTCCACCCACCCCGTGTTCCCCAAAGTCTTCCGTGAAAAATTGTACCTCACTTGTGTGGGTAGGCCTAGTGCCCGCGACAAGAAACGGGCCAAAACGCAATGTGGACACACCACATTTTCACGGTGAAAATGGACCCTTTTTTTGCAAAGTGCCTAGCTGTAGATTTTGAACCCTAACTCTGCCGGCACCTAGGGAAACCTAGCAAACATATACATTTTTGAAAACTAGACACCCAGGGGAATCCAGGATGGGGTTACTTTACTGGCTTTCACCAGGTTCTATTTCCGAGAATCCCTTGCAAACCTAAAAATTTGTTAAAAAAAACACATTTTCCTCACATTTCTGTGGTGGAAAGTTCTGGAATCTGCATGGATCCACAAAATTCTACCCGCCCTGCGTTCCCCAAAGTCTTCTGAGAAAAATGGTACCTCACTTGTGTGGGTAGGCCTAGGGCCCGCGACAGAAAACGGCCCAAAGCGCAACGTGGACACACCACATTATCACAGTGAAAACGGACCCTTTTTTTTCCAAAGTGCCTTGCTCTAGATTTTGTACCCTAACTCTGCTAGCACCTAGGTAAACCTAGCAAACCTATACATTTTTGAAAACTAGACACTCAGGGGAATCCAGGATGGGGTGACTTGACTGGCTCTCACCAGGTTTTGTTACCCAGAATCCCTTGCAAACCTACAAATTTGTTCAAAAATACACATTTTCCTCACATTTCTGTGGTGGAATGTTCTGGAATCCGCGTGGATCCACAAAATTCCACCCACCCCGCTTTCCCCAAAGTCTTCCGAGAAAAATGGTACCTCACTTGTGTGGGTAAGCCTAGTGCCTGAGACAGGAAACGGCCCAAAACGCATCGTGGACACACCACATTTTACAGTGAAAACTGACACTATTTTGCAAAGTGCCTAGCTGTAGATTTTGAACCCTAGCTCTGCCGGCACCGAGGGAAACCTAGCAAACCTATACATTTTCTAAAACTAGACACCCAGCGAAATCCAGGATGGGGTGACTTGACTGGATCTCACCAGGTTCTGTTACCCAGAATCCCTTGCAAACCTAAAAACTTGTTCAAAAAAACACATTTTCCTCTCATTTATGTGGTGGAAAGTTCAGGAATCTGCGTGTATCCACAAAATTCTACCCACCCCGCGTTCCCCAAAGTCTTCTGAGAAAAATGGTACCTCACTTGTGTGGGTGGGCCTAGAGCCCGCGACAGGAAACGGCCCAAAATGCAACGTGGACACACCACATTTTCACAGTGAAAACGGACCTTTTTTTGCAAAGTGCGTAGCTGTAGATTTTGAACCCTAACTCTGCCAGCACCTAGGGAAACCTAGCAAACCTATACATTTTTGAAAACTAGACACCAAGGGGAATCCAGGATGGGGTGACTTGAATGGCTCTCAACAGGTTCTGTTACCCAGAATCCCTTGCAAACCTAAAAATCTGTCCAAAAATACACATTTTCCTCACATTTCTGTGGTGGAAAGTTCTGGAATCTGCATGGATCCACAATATTCCACCTGCCCTGCGTTCCCCAAAGTCTTCCGAGAAAAATGGTACCTCACTTGTGTGGGTAGGCCTAGGGCCCGCGACAGGAAACGGCCCAAAGCGCAACGTGGACACACCACATTTTCACAGTGAAAACGGCCCCTTTTTTTTCCAAAGTGCCTAGCTCTAGATTTTGTACCCTAACTCTGCCAGCACCTATGTAAACCCAACAAACCTATACATTTTTGAAAACTAGACACCCAGGGAATTCCAGGATGGGGTGACTTGACTGGCTCTCACCAGGTTCTGTTACCCAGAATCCCTTGCAAACCTACAAATGTGTAAAAAAAAACACATTTTCCTCACATTTCTGTGATGAAAAGTTCTGAAGTCTGCATGGATCCACAAAATTCCACCCACCCCACTTTTCCCAAAGTCTTCCGAGAAAAATGGTACCTCACTTGTGTGGGTAGGCATAGTGCCCGCGACATGAAACGGCCCAAAACGCAACGTGGACACACCACATTTTCACAGTGAAAACTGACCCTTTTTTTGCAAAGTGCCTAGCTGTAGATTTTGAACCCTAGCTCTGCTGGCACCTAGGGAAATCTAGCAAACCTATACATCTTTGAAAATTAGACACCCAGAGGAATCCAGGATGGGGTGACTTGACTGACTCTCACCAGGTTCTGTTATCCAGAATCCCTTGCAAACCTAAAAATCTGTCCAAAAATACACATTTTCCTCACATTTCTGTGGTGGAAAGTTCTGGAATCTGCGTGGATCCACAAAATTCCACCCACCCCGGGTTTCCCAAAGTCTTCCAAGAAAAATGGTACCTCACTTGTGTGGGTAGGCCTAGGGCCCGAGACAGGAAACGGCCCAATGCGCAACGTGGACACACCACTTTTCACAGTGAAAACGGACCCTTTTTTTTCCAAAGTGCCTAGCTCTAGATTTTGCACCCTAACTCTGCCAGCACCTAGGTAAACCTAGCAAACCTATACATTTTTGAAAACTAGACACCCAGGGGAATCCATGATGGGGTGACTTGACTGGCTCTTACCAGGTTCTGTTACTCAGAATCCCTTGCAAACCTAAAAATTTGTCCAAAAAAACACATTTTCCTCACATTTCTGTGGTGGAAAGTTCTGAAATCTGTGTGGATCCACAAAATTCCACCCACCCCACGTTCCCCAAAGTCTTCCAAGAAAAATGGTACCTCACTTTAGTGGGTAAACATAGTGCCCGCGACATGAAACGGCCCAAAACACGTGGACACACCACATTTTCACAGTGAAAACTGACCCTTTTTTTGCAAAGTGCCTAGCTGTAGATTTTGAACCCTAGCTCTGCCGGCACCTAGGGAAACCTAGCAAACCTATACATCTTTGAAAACTATACATCCACGGGAATCCAGGATGGGGTGACTTGACTGGCTCTCACCAGGTTCTGTTACCCAGAATCCCTTGCAAACCTAAAAATCTGTCCAAAAATACACATTTTCCTCACATTTCTGTGGTGGAAACTTCTGGAATCTGCGTGGATCCACAAAATTCCACCCACCCCGTGTTTCCCAAAGTCTTTCGAGAAAAATGGTACCTCACTTGTGTGGGTAGGCCTAGTGCCCGCGACAGGAAACGGCCCAAAACGCAATGTGGACACACCACATTTTCACAGTGAAAATGGACCCTCTTTTTGCAAAGTGCCTAGCTGTAGATTTTGAACCCTAACTCTGCCAGCACCTAGGGAAACCTAGCAAACCTATACATTTTTGAAAACTAGACACCCAGGTGAATCCAGGATGGGGTGACTTGTCTGGCTCTCACCAGGTTCTGTTATCCAGAATCCCTTGCACACCTCAAACTTTGTAAAAAAAAAAAACACATTTTCCTCATATTTCTGTGGTGGAAAGTTCGGGAATCTGCGTGGATCCACAAAATTCCATCCACCCCGCATTCCCCAAAGTCTTCCGAGAAAAATGGTACCTCACTTGTGTGGGTGGGTCAAGTATCCGAGACAGGCAAGGGCCCAAAACCTATTGAGGCGACATCAAAATTACCTATTACAAAACAACCTGGTTTTGCAAGGGGGGGTCCCATGCGTTTTTGGCCCCGGACTCGGCAGCCGTCTAGGGAAACCTACCAAACCCACACATTTCTGAAAACTAGACACCTGGGGGAGACCAGCAAGGTATGGTTTGCGTGGGTCCCCCAACATTTCCCTACCCAGAATCCCCTGCAAACTTCAAATTTAGCTGAAAAAATCACTTTTTCCTCAAATTTCTGTGTGGAAAAGTTCTGGAATCTACGTGGATCCACAAATTTCCTACCACCCAGCGTTCCCCCAGGTCTCCTGATAAAAATGGTACCTCACTCGCGTGGGTAGGTCAAGTACCCGCGACAGGCAAGGGCCCAAAACCTATTGAGGCGACATCAAAATTACCTATCACAAAACAACCTGGTTTTGCAAGGGGTGTCCCATGAGTTTTTGGCCCCAGGCTCGGTGGCCATCTAGGGAAACCTGCCCCCATCCACCCCTCGGGGGGGCAGAAAGAGTGTGGCATTTTTTTGGAGAGGTGTGGTCATTGGCATGCCCATTCTGGGCTGACCTCTACCCTGAATCAAACAAAAAAAATCCTGAGGCCTAGAGGGCTTTATGACCCCCCCCCAGGGAGCAGATAAGGTGCTATTGCCCCAATATGCCTCCGGGGAGGGGCAGAAAGACTGTGGTAATTGTTTTTGGGGTGGGGGCATTATCATGCCCATTCTGGGCAGCCCCAACCCCTACATTATAAAAAAAATAATCCCTGGTGCCTAGTGGGCTTTCTGCCCCCCCCGGGGGCAGATCAGGGGCTATTGCCCCCATCTGCCCCTGGGGGGAGCAGAAAGACTGTTACATTTTTTTTGGGGGGTAGGGGCATTGACCTGCCCATCTTGGGCAGTCCCCACCCCTACATCAATAAAAAAAATCCCTGATTTCTAATGGGCTTTCTGCCCCCCTGGGGGGGCAGAAAGACTGGAATTTCACTGGGGGTGGGGGCATTGTCATGCCCATTTTGGGCAGCCCCCACCCCAACATCAATAAAACAAAATCCCTGGTTTCTAGTGGGCTTTCTGCCCCCCGGGGGGCAGATTGGGGGCTACTTGCCCCATCTGCCCCCTGGGGGGGTAGAAAGACTGACATTTCTCTGGGGGGGCATTGCCAGGCCCTTTTTGGGCAGCCCCCACCCCAACATCAATAAAAACAAATCCCTGGTTACTAGTGGGCTTTCTGCCCACCTGGTGGGGCAGATTGGGGGCTACTGCCCCCATCTGCTCCCGGGGGGAGCAGAAAGACAGATATTTCTCTGGGGGGGTGGGGGCATTGCCATGCCCTTTTTGGGCAGCCCTCACCCCAACATCAATAAAAAAAATAATCCCTGGTTTCAAGTGGGCTTCCTGCCCCCCCGGGGGGCAGAAAGACTGACATTTCTCTGGGGGGTGGGGGCATTGCCATGCCCTTTTTGGGCAGCCACCACCCCAACGTCAATTAAAAAAAATCCCTGGTTTCTAGTGGGCTTTCTGCCCCTCCGGGGGGCATAAAGACTGACATTTCTCTGGGGGGGTGGGGCCATTGCCATGCCCTTTTTGGGCAGCCCTACCCCAATGTCATTAAAAAAACAATCCCTGGTTTCTAGTGGGCTTTCTGCCCCCCAGGGGGGGCAGAAAGACTTTTGTGCCCAAACAAATATGGGGGGAACAAAGGCCCTTGCCCAAGGGGCCACTCCCCCCTCCCTGTTGCTAGTTGGTGGATCCCTGCATGGGGATCGCCCTCCTGGGGTGATCCCCAAGCAGGGATCCACTAGGGAAGGGTACCATTGGAAAGGGGAGATTCTCCCCTTTCCAACGATACTTCTCCAATCTTTTTCAGTGCTCGGGGAGCTGAGATAGCCCCACATCCACCGAAACAATGAAACTGAAACCAAGTTTCAGTTTCATTTTCATAGCAATGACATCAACGCGCCATGCGCGCGATCAACATTGGAATGAAAATGCAAATTGGCCTCGGGAGACCTCCCAAGGCCAATAAAAAAAAAGGGAAATCTCTCTGCTGTCTGCAGCAGAGGGATTTAGTTCTCCTGTTCTCATGACGGAATGGTTCCGTCATGAGCACAGAAGCACTGGTGCTCATGACGGAACCATTCCATCATGAGCACCGAAGGGATTAAAAATCTTGGTAAACTGATAATAAATAACTGATGTAAACAATATAAATACTAAGGGCCTTATTATGAGTTTGGTGGTCTTGGAGTGAGCCGCCACACCAGTGCCCCGCTCCAAGACTGCCAAACTCATACTGTGATGCCTGGCAGATCCCGACTGAAATCCAGGTCGGGCGCTCATGAGGCTGCTGGCCCATGGCGATGCCGTGCTAAAGCTCATATGTGAGCCTTAGCAAGGCACCACAATGAGAACCCCATTGCACGCTCCTGCACAGCATTGGACTAAGTTAATGCCCTGCAGGAACTGGGGGTGCATGCAGACAGGGGGGCACACCATGTGCCCACCTGCATGCATCCCATGGTGCAGAGGCAACAGGGGGCCCTGTAGGGCCCCCGTAGTTTCCTCACTGCCACACTTTTCTTGGCAGTTGCACCGCCATGAAAACCGTGGCGGTGAGGAAACTAGTAATATGCTTGGTGGTACCGCAGTGACACCACCAGCATATTACCAGCCTCACATCGCTGCAAGACCACCAGGGATCTTGGATTCCTGGCGGTAGCCGTGGTTCTGTGGTAGTCCGCCTTCCAAAGTCAAAATATGGTGGGAGGACCGCCATTCTGGTGGTCCACGGACCACCACCACGACTACAGTGGTCCAATGGACTGCCGTAGTCATAATAAGGACCTAACAGAAGTCTCATATTAGCCAAAGGACTTGAATAGCAGGATCATCCAGGCTCTTTAATGGGTGACACAATAGTGATTTGGTTGTGGAAAGCATCTTATGTTGTAGTATATTTTTGACTTTTAGAAGCAAAGAACATTGAAAGCCCATCACAAAAGTTTACTGATGCAATTCTTCTTTAACTATATCAAGAGTAGTTCACATCCTTTTTGTATAGCTTGGAGAAGCTGGTGAGAGGCATTGTCTGCTGTCAGGATACAAGGATACAAGTATATAGATTGTGAGTTTTAGCTGCAGTTAGCGCCTCCTTAAACATTTGTGATTTGATGTTATACCAAAGATCGTGATCTCAACATAAGCTCGCTGGCATTTTTTACGAGCTAGAAGGTCTGTACTTATTATTTTTCAATGTGTTCAAAAATATCATGCCTGAGGATTAGAGCTTTGTTGTTTAATGGGTGTAAGCCCTCACTTCATAAAGACTCCCATAAACAACTTCAGTGCTTCCTCAATATCAGAAGAATGGTCAGCCTCAGATAGCAGAGGGTTAAGCATTTATAGTACATCAGGCTGATTAATTTTATTTAATCTGGAAAGGGCTTTTAGCAATCTTGCCCACATGCCTTTATCCTGGGCCACACTAATCCTGAATAGAGCAGGATAATCAGTGCAAGTCAGAAGTAAACTGGCCACCACATGTTTTCCAGATGACCCAAAGATTAGGTCCGAAATAAGCCTGCCTTTTAGATGTGTTTGTCCCTTCACAAGATGGATTAATCTAAAAAGGTGTAATATGTAAGGAAATTCCAAATGTGGGATATCCTCAGTGTCATCTAAATGAAAGTTAAAGTCTCCTAAACTGAAAACCTTGGCATACTCTGTTCTTCAATCAAGATGGACTATATTCAATGTGTGGGTCTTTTTCATTTTCTTGTGCCACATTGATTTTTAACGTACAGTCTCTTGCTTTTCTTCTTGTGCCAGTTACTGACTGGTGAAATCTTCTTCAGGGCTTTCAGTTTTTTAAAATGAATGCAAATGCCTAATTGAGTACTTGGCTATTAGATGTTTCCTCATGCAAGGTATGCCAACAGTATTCAAACCATGAATAACTTTTTGAATGGGCAGGTTTTTTTCCATGGTATTCAATGATGGGCACATTGTCAACTCATGGTCCTTAGATAAGAGAGACGTCTCATCCTCAAACTGTGTCCTAAACTCAGATTTTGGTCAAAAACTCTGCAGATGCTTATGAAGGCAGTCCCACTCTGACCTTCAGAGGAAACTGCAACTTTCCAGAATGAAAGCTGGCTCTCTTGATGCGCATGGACAGGACATACTTTATGGAAAAAGTAGTGTTATTGCCTGGATCTAGAGATAACTGAAATACTTTAAACAACTAGGTTCACTGTAAATACATAATTTAAGTACCAATTTGTGCACAGATCTTTTCTAAAAATAGTGTACCCCTTTTATCCTAGTTGTAGTCAAATACCTTCTTTACATTGAAATTTCAGCCCTGATGAAGCCAGTGGTCACAAACGTACAGTGAAAAAACATATGTTGGCTGTTTGAGCTCTGTTGGCTTGAAATACAAATGAAATAAAGGACTGTATGGGATTCTCTATGGCCTTATGCCTTCATTGAAGAGTGCTGGCAATTTGTATTGTGTGTTTGTGTTATTGTATTGGTATTTTGTTGCTCTACTGCTATATTGCTGTGTTGCTTTATGAACTGCTCTTGTGTGGTACCTGTCTTGTTTGTGTTGTTCTCATGCTTTGGTTTACTATTTTGCTTTGCAATTGTGTTGCAGTGTTATAATTTTCTGTTGTGGTATTGTTCAGTTGTGTTGTTTTGTGGTATTCACCAGATGAGTTTTGGCCCAATTTCATGGGTTTGTGTTGTATAAATATGTTGCTGTATTGTACTATTGGTATGGTTTGATAATTGTTTACGTGTTGCTCTTTTAGACACCTTTCTAGGTTGTTGATATCTAACTTCATTTGTTCTTCTACTTTCTCACAGAATTTTCTAAATTTCAACTGTGTGAAGCATCCCCAAAGACATTCTTTCAAAAAAACTAACATTTCATGCACTGGAATTGGAGCAGTTTCAAGAGTTATATCAGAAAACTCAGGCACTTTATATTTAACATCATTCATAAAAAGCCTAAAAAATAACTTTCCTGTCTGGTGTCCAGCACCTCACTCTGGGAGAGAATACAGGCATATCAGTCATGACCACAGCCAAATCCTGGTCCCAGCACAGGTTTACATAGACTTGAGGCATGAAATTTGTGGAGGTGGGGCTCTCAGCATCCGTTTAAGATGAAACCGATGAGGTGTCAGTTAAATCACTGTACATAAGGGTTTGCTAGGTGCCCTAAGATGACATGTTTTCCTTGAACACTATTATGCTGTACCTTTGACTACAAGAAAAAGTAATGTGTAATGTATTTTATTATTGTTGTTTTAAATATTGTTTTATTTTTATAATTTAGTTTAAAAAAGATATTTATAGTTTATATTTTTATTTTATTTATAATAATAATTTCCTCATTTTCTGGGTTTTATAGTGGGTAGTGTTTTAACGTGATGTTTTTGATTATTGTCTTAATTTCTAAAAAAAGTAATTATTTGTTACGTTTTTAATAACATTTTAAAAAATGATTTAAAGTTTAATGTTATTTTTTGAGGTGTTGAATTTTATTTGGATTTTGGGTGGGGAGTGTTTTAAAATAAGGTTTTAATTAGTTGAAGGTAATTAATTTTACAATATTATTTTGTATTTTTTTCTAGAATATACACTGTTTTCTAGATTGTTGGGTTTATAGGGGTTCTGGGTGGGGAGCATTTTAAAATAATGTTTTGATTGTTTTAAGTAACTAATTTTGCTGTATTAGTTTGTATTTTTTGCTGCTTGACTATGAATTATTTTGGTTCATGTCTTGTGATTGTGTGAGCATTTTATAAACAATATTTTTTATTGATTTAATGTGGGAAATATAATCTTTTGTTTCAAATGCTACAATACATTTTGTGAGCTAAATTATTGTATTAGCTTGAATTTAAACATCATATATGATTATATGTATACATTTTTATATTTATTTCACTTTTCTAGGTTTTATTTTTAGGTAAAATTATTTAATACATTTGTTTCTGATTTATATATATATATATATTTTTTTTTATTTGAGGAAAACATTTGTGTTATGTTTCAAATGAAACATTAGGTTTTGTTAACTAAATTATGTTAGTTTGAATTTAAATGTCATGTATGCATTTTTTATATTTATATTACTTTTCTAAGTTTTATTTTTAAGTAAAATCAATTTTTTGCTTTTTTAACTTTAGTAGGTAATATATTTCTGATATATATTTTTTTATTTATATTTATTTATGTTCATTGTTTTCCTTTTATGTGTAAAACTGATTATTTTGAAGAGGGAATAGTAAATCTCAACCCCCAGAGTTTATTATTTTCCCGAATGTTGCTTAGTTTGCAGTTGGAATAGTAAATCTGTCAACTCTCCAGAGTCCAACACTTTTCTTAATATTGCTGAGTTTCAAGTGAGAATAGTAAATTTGACCCCTTAAGAGACACACATTTTCCCCAATTTTCCTTAGTTTGGAGTGGGAATAGGAAATTAGAACCCCATCAGTCCAATGCTTTACCTGGTGTTTGGAGTGGGTAGTCCAATGATGTGCTGCTGTAGCTTATTACGAGTTGGGCGTAGTAAATCTGATCCCTCTAGCGTCCAATGCTTTAGCCAATGTTACTTATTGTGGATTGAAAATAGTAAATTAGAATGCCACAGAGTCCAATGCATTTCCCAATGATGCGTATGTTGGAGTGAGAATAGTAAATCAGACTCTCCCACAAATAAAAAATAAATTTTCTAAAATTTGAATGTAACAAATTATGTATATGCTTGTAGATTTATATGTAACTAGCTTACACTTTTAACATTTAAAAACAAATGTCTTTGTCAAGATATTAGAGTTTAACTTTATCTTCAGATAAACTGATAAAAATTGATTTATGTTTTGTAAATTAAAAATATTTAATCTTTAATCTAGAAGTTATATTTTTTTCGTTAATTGTAAATTAAAGTACATATTTATTTAAAGACTAATTGCAAGATAACTTTATTTTAACTATGGTTCGAAGTTCCGGATCTGGGTTGAGTAAAGTTCTTGTCCTGGAGCAAGCGCAGATTGAGGTCGCAGCAGTGTGGCACCAGCGCTGGGGTCTGGGAGCCAGTTACTCTTGCCTTGTGTGCCTCAGCTCTTGCTCCCAGTCCTCAGCCATCAGCCCCCTGCCACCGGCTGAGACTAGCAAGCAGGCTGGGCCAGGTCAGGTGATTGCCACACCCCCAGGGGCTCCACAACTGCAGCATGCCTAGCTTGCCCAGCACCACGGCTGCCAGTTTTGGATCTGGTATGGACCCGCCAGGGGGGTTTTCCCCCTTACAGCCTCTCCAGCCTTCAGCCTCCAGTTTTTCATGCCCAACAATTGCCTTCAACAGGCAATAACGATGTTATCAGAGCCCCAGAGGATGCAGTGGCAGATGGAGGCAGCAAGTAACCCCCCTTAGCAACAGCAACAGCAAGGCAAAGAAAGGTGAGGTGAGGTGATGGTGGGGGACACAGGGTGCAAAAAGCAATGAGAATCAGAGAGGGGGGGGGAAGCTGTGAGCACATGTGCAGCAAAGGTGGCTGAGTTTGACTCTGTGCAGCCTGAAGCCTTGTGCTTCTCCTCTCCCAAAGAGCCTGGCCCCAGCCTTAGCCCTCTTTTGGCTCTCAGCCTGCCCTTCCATCCGGTCAACTTTGGGCGCCCCTCCTCAACTCCACCTCAAGCTCTACATCCTCTACCCGAGGTCACTTATAGAGACAGCTTCGAGACCTGCTTGTGCAACCGAAGGGGCTGGGAAAAACAGTAAGAAATCAAACATCCATGTCATACTCTGTGGTCTGTGACCCTGTGTGCTTGTGCCCCCCTCTGCCCTGCAGCAAGGAAGTCTGGTGGAGTGGTGAAGCGGCACAGGCCCACCAGTAAACCAAAGGCATCACCCAGGCAAAAATCAAAAAGCAAAAGTGAAATCCCTAAAGACTCGTACCTAAAGACCCATTTCTGCAATATCAATAGATGTGGACTCATAGTGCAGCCCCGGCCCCTACCCAGGTCCACCAGAAACCACATAAATCTGCAAAACGCCAAAAAGAGAGGCACATGTGCATCAACAAGTAAGGACCCAGTAACTGTCAAGAAACCACTATGGGCAAAAAGAGTCAGGGTCTGGTCTTGTACAAGGAGGACATCCCCCCAGTCACCCGCCCGGTCATAAATGAAGTCAGTTCAGAGGCTCTGTAGCCACAGGGTGAACTCAAGAATTATATCTGAGGCTTCCTAGTGCAGCTCGAGAAGCCCAAATCACCAACTGCAACATAGGCAAAACCAACCAGGATGCATGAATTAGACCACACACGGCCAGACATTGGGCCCACCAAACAGATGCTCAAGGATGATCCACCTAATATGAACCAACATTCAAAGGCAAACAAAGAGCTACCTCAACTACTCCGGTTCCAGCCCGGAGCCAAGAAAGGCAAAGCACCGGAGGACCCCTCCTCCCCAATCACTGAGCCAAATGGAGGAAGCCTTCGCTACCCTGGAGAAGGTCACAGATGGAGTTACCGCCCGCCAACTATCGGGTAGAGTGGTTCCATTAATCCCGGAGATATGATAAAAGAAATGATGAACCCTGAGAAAGAAAGTAGGAATTCAACAGGGGATGGGGGAATAGCCCTCGCCCACGAAGCTTTGAGCAGACACCTCAAGCCTCTATGTCACTACAGCCCCCCTCTTACCACCCAGACAAAACAAGAAAGGGCAGTAAACACAGGAGAAGCCATGGCAGTGAAAGATAAAAGAGAAGAAGGAGAGAGTCATGCAAGAACACAGGAACAAAAACAACTACCTATGAAGAAGGGGCTTGAAAATGCTAACATCAATGAGGGTCCAAAATGTACCCCAAAAGGCAGCCCCCCGACAACTGCTTTGGCGACATCGGAAAGATTAGGCGGAAGTCAAACTAGTGGAATATTGCCAGAAGAGATCACTCAAGAAAGGTGCTCTTTGTCGAGCTGGTGCTCAGACTTCTCAAGCACCTGCTTCACCTATAATCAGGAACTCGAGCAAACAGTTGGAATGACAGAACAGCAAACAGCGACAATACTGCAAATGGTGGCAATTGTAAATATCAACAAAACACTGGATACTATGGCCAATGTGGCACCTTTACATGCAGATAAGCTGGAAGAGCAAATTTCTATACTGCGAACAATTGCCACCTTAATCAGAAGAATAGATGGCAAACTGGACACCATAAACAACTAAATCATTAGAGCCCAAGATTCAGTCAAAGCGAAACAATAGCAAGATACCTGCACCTGTGTCCCAATAATGGAACAACTAGCAACTCTACCAGCAGTGATGACATCCTTGATGGATGACCTGAAAGAGTCAGCCATCTCCCAGGACACCAACCACAGGTTGACTCAACATCAAAATCCAGGAGCACAAAATCCCCCCAAGACAGTCTATATGCCAGCATGCAATCAAACCTAGGAGGATAAGGATGTATCCTCTAAGAACCGGGAAGGGGAAAGGACCCATGAAGAAGCTCCACTCGACAACCTTCACTCAAGTGAAAATGATCTACCCCAGATTAGTAATATCTCAAATCAGCTGTGCCCAGGGACGAGGATGCCGCAACCGCAAAAACATGATATAATCAATAACTCAGAGCCACAGGAAAAAGGAAATCTTCCATGTCAAGGAAAAACAAGAAAAGATTTAAAAAACGACATAAAAGCAATAACTACAACATGAGATTGAATCTTATCCGATGGTTACGATCAAACTCAGAAGAGGAGCATGGGAAAGCAGAATCGTACACAACAAAAGTCAAAGAGAGAAGCACATCAAGTGAATAGATGAACATCAGTGCCCAGGGTCCCCCCGTACTAAAGCAAAAAAGATCTCAGAGGAACATCCAGAGGCCATATCAACACCCAATGAGGCCTTGGTTCAAGAAGATGCCAGTGACTCAGACCGCCTGCTGAAAAAGGACCCCTCAACCCCCATCCACATACTGTCAATAAATCAGACAATCCAGCGGGAGGAAAGAAACTCGCCAGCCCCCCTTAAATCATCGGTTGGGTCACAAACAACAGAAATAATAACAGCACCAAGAAATCAGAGAGAGGAAGTCTTTCGGGCCACCCAGATGAGCCATCGGACCATCACCTGTTGCAAACAGGCCCAGTAGTAAAATGGGGGGCCCACACAGGCATGGTAAAGATCCTAGGGGAAGTGAAATTTCACAGGATGTCAGTATTGACCTCAAGTAGACCAGGCAAACCGGAAGAAATGACCTGCAAGACCATAACCCGGAAGACTCACTCCACAGGAAGTGATAAAAGGAAGCTGGGAATGGATCAAATAATAAACCTTTATCCAGAATACTAGTCAAGGGGACTAGGGAATATCCTCAGTAGAAGAAACTTTCAGAAATTATGTGCGCACATAGCAGGTCTGGAGCAAATCTGCTCTGCTGAATTAGAAGGGCTTGCCTTCCATCGACCAGGGAATGGCGAGATCAATGAGCGCACAGAAATCATCTTTAATAACCCAAACCCCATCAATGCCCAACAAGAAGCAAAACACAGCTTGAGCAATTGGGCATAACATTGGTCGATCCCATGGTAAGGAAATACCCCACCTGCTTCCTGGAGCAGGGTGTGGGCATAAACAGAAGATTCAGCCAGAAGTACAACCTAAAATCCAAGAACATGCCTACTACTGGCTCAGTTCTAAAGGGTGCATCTGGGGGTAGCCGGCCCGTGGAAACAATGGAAGAGCCACTAACTATAACAACAAGCAGATCTGGCAAAGGCCGACAGTACACAGCCCAACACTCTGTGCCAACGAACTGGACATGGCTCTCAAGCACATTAAATGCCAGACCCTATTCTAGGGCCTCACAACTAAGGGTGGGCGTAGCAGGCGTATTGCCTCTATGCGTATTTCCACGGAGTTTGAAAAAAACTCCCTCCCCCCTCCCTAATTAATAAAAAAATTAAAAAGAAGGCACTGACCTGCGTGGCTGCCTCCTCCTCTGCCTGGCCGCTCTCCTTCCTGCTCATCGCCGTCCTTGCCGTCCTCCTTCTCCTATGAAAAACACTAAATTGTGCGTCTTGCAAGAGCAGGAAGGAGAGCAGCCAGGCAGAGGAGGCAGCCAAGCAGGTAAGTGCCTTCTTTTTTATTAATTTAGGAGGGTGGAGGGGCTGGCTAACTCCGCTCTGCCATGGAGGGGAGTTTTTGCCTAAACTCCGCGTTTGGACGGAGTAGGCAAAGATTTGCAAACTCCGTTGACGGAGCGGAGTTACCCGCCCGGGGTTACTCACAACACCACAATCAGGGGCCCAGTCAGAAAATGAGCTCATGAAATATAAGAGGGCTAACCGTAATCAATAGCTAAACCACAAAAAAGCTGCAGAAACACAACATTAGACACTAAATTCGTCCCCATGGATGGACTTTACAGCAGATATATCCCTTGCAAAGGCCGCACAAATTGGTGGGCATGTTTCTGGTGAGGTATCAATTTATGTTAAAAATGACATAATGGCATCAACCAAGATATTAAAAGCAGGAAAGGGGGACTATATCATTGTGAAAATAACCCTGACTAGCGGTGTGCGAACAAGGACTAGGCTATCTCTCATCGCAGGCAGTATCTACTTACATCCCACCAGGCTAAATAGGGAAATTACCCTGATGGCTCTGCTCCCAATTCTCCAGGATCTCAGTGCTGTGACCCTAGATGATATGTGGATAATTACAGGTGACTTCAACTCCAGTTTAATGCAAGAGGACCTAAATAATAGCCTAATACTTTCACAAGATGAGATCTGGGGCATCCAACTAATTAATGCGCAATACCAAAGAGCGGACAGGCAAGGTAAAGTGCTTTCAGCACAAATAAATCATCTGGGCCTCCGTGTTATAAATGACATAGTGATCCTAGATATTAACCCTGGGCATAATACTTTGCTACGCTCACAGAGCATGCAAAGTTTGTGTTACTACGCACTACGCAAATTGCACGTAGCAGAGTAAAAAACTCTGCTAATTGACATAGCGTAGCAGCAGTATATTAAACACATACAAATGCTTTGTTAAAGCAATTTTCTATGCTAAAAGCATATAACAAATTCACAAAAGTGAACTTTGACAATGAAAATATCAAGCAATGAGAGGAGATGATTTTGGGTCCCCCTAACCTAGGGGAGGACCAAGCAGATGCCTTGAACACAAAAAGCATATCATGTGAACGATTCAGTGGTGGTCCCTTCCTCCTAGGACCACCCCAAGCACAGTTATGGGCAAAAATACAATCCCAACCAAAGGCCCTGCAAAGCATTATGGGACGAGATTAGCAGTGGGCAGTGAATATTATAGTGTCCAATATCAAAATAATTCTACAAAGAGCTGCAGTTCAACTAGTCGTTACTAGATGTCCCTCACAAGTCAAATGCAAAAGCATTGAAATTATTAATACATCAAGCTGCAGTTCCACTAGTTGTTACTAGATGTCCTGACGAGTCAAATGCAAAAGCATTGAAACCCTTTCATGAAGCTTTTGCATTTGACTCGTGAGGGACATCTAGTAACGACTAGTGGAACTGCAGCTCTTTGTAGAATTATTTTGATATTGGATACTATAAAATTCACTGCCCACTGCTAATCTCGTCCCATAATGCTTTGCAGGGCCTTTGGTTGGGATTGTATTTTTGCCAATAACTGTGCTTGGGGTGGTCCTAAGAGGATGGGACCACCACTGAATCGTTCAAAAGATGTGCTTTTTGTTTTCAAGGCATCTGCTTGGTTCTCTCCCTAGGTTAGGGAGGATACCAAAATCATCACCTCTCTCACTTTTGTGAAATGCTATATGCATTTTAGCATATAAAGACAGAGATACTTATTTTATCTTAACTTGCACTGTGCAAGATGCCTTTGGCAATTATTGTACAGTGCAGTCAAGCACACAGCTACGCACTACGCAATTTGCATAGCTACCTGTAGTTCAAAATGTACTTCACATAGCTACGTGAAGTGCTACTACGCAAACTACGCCCAGGGTTACTAGATATCCCTGCAGCTTACGTCCATTCTTTACCTTTTAGGATGGCCACCCTAGACTACATGTGGGTGTCTTTGGCTCATTTCCAATATATAGGTAAATTTGAAGTTAATACAACCTTAGCCAGCGACCATGCCATTCTCAGCAGTGAAGCCCAAGTACGGTGCCCCTGTCGCCCCAAAGTCATTGGAAAGCTAAAAGAACTGGAACCCATCACTAGGATAAGATGGAACATGGACAACCAAGAAGAGTATGGCACCTGCGTGGACTCCTTCTTGGAGGCTATTCCGAAGGTAGGCAATGAGCCTCCAAATTCAAATCTTTGGCGACGTTTGGCAAACATTCCTAAAAGAGTCAGACATCATTATTACAATAATGGTCAGTAATAAGGACACATCTGAGCCCAGGCCCACAACAAACAGCAAAATCAAACTTAAAGCTTTAAAACAATGATTAAATAAAATCCTTAAACCCTTCAGAAACAACAAGGGGGAGAACAACTAGATACGAATGCAGATCACCACGTTAAGGAAAAAATATAGAAAGGCTCTGTACATACAAAGAAAAGAAGAGGAAGCCAGATCATTGGCTGAATCATTTATGATGATAAAATCAAAAGACCAGAGGAACTTTTGGCAGTGGATCATTAAAACCTAAATCCAATGACTCAGGTGACAGTTGGCAACATTGCACCCATTGACTGGGAAGCATATGTTAAATCCTATACAGAGAACAGGGGAAGGGCAAACAGGAATTCCAAAAAGGAAAGCAAGGCTCATGGCTTTATCACTTATCTTCCCCCAGGACCAGCCAGCCCCCCGACCAGCAACCTGACCACAATAAGTTTGGCTCAAATTACTACAGCAATCAAAGAAATGCAGCCAAGTGGCTCACCAGGCCCTAGTGGCATCGCGGCTGCAGTACATAAATGGGCCCCCGCCAGATGGGCTTCTGTCATGGCACCCCATTTCCAGCAATATTTGCTGGGGTCAACCATCTCCGAGTCATGGAGAGGCTCATTATTGGTACCAATACACAAAAAGGGCTCCCGGTCACTTCCTGGGAGTTACAGGTTAACTACCCTCCTGGACACAGAAGGCAAGTGCTTTGCCAGTGTTTTAAACTCTGAGCTGCAAGCCTGGGCAAATGGTATTGATCTAATCCCAATGAACCAAAATGGCTTTCAAAGGGGATGCCACATCGAGGACAATCTCATCTGTCTGTCCCACTTAAGCGAAGCAACTATGACAGTAAAGGGCACAGCCCTGTACGCCGGTTTTATAGACTTTCAAACTGCATTTGATATAGTCTCCAGAATGAGGCTCTGGTCAAAAATGAATGCCTGGGGAATGCCCACAACTCTACTAAAAGCCATTATTTCTCTTTAAATAGACACATGGGTCAAAATGCAAGTCAGCGCATGATGGGCCACCACCGTTAAAATCATGGCAGGTAAAGGATTAAAACAAGGATACATATTGGCACCATTTCTGATCAAGTTGTATCTGGCTGACCTGCCATCCCACCTGCAGATGACAAGGTCCTTTCCACCAAAAATGGTTGGCTTCAGAATACAACTGCTAAAATATGCAGATGACACTGTGCTCCTCAACCAGACACCTATTGGGTTGCAATGCCTCTTTAGTGTGCTAGCAGCCTACTGCCAAAGCAATAACCTGAAAAACATGCAAAAACAAAAGTCATGATAATTTCATCAAAATTAAAAAAGGGGGGCCTGGTGAGGGAAAGTCCTTTTGGAAGTCGTGGAAGCTTTTAAATATCCGGGAGTGTGGCTAGATCACAGGAGCCGCATTTTAGCACTTATCCATGCCCAACAGGCAGCAGACAACTCGCTGGAATGGGCCTTCGGGAAATTGTGGAAGTCACTAATGAACCCAGATCTAAGATCACTGCTAAAGATGATAGGCAGTAAATTACTTTCAACAATAACACATGGCACAATCACCTTCAGAGAAAGAATGGCAAACTGGCTCGATAGGGCCCAATCAATGTGCTATTGAAGAGTTTGTTCCCTCCCAAATTGCACAGCACGTGCTCAAATAAGAGAGGAGTTTTGCTTGATCTCACAGCACTGGGCACTTTAAATCCAAATTTCTAATATATTGCATAAAAGTTAAACAAGCTAAAGGAAACATTCTAAAAAGGATAACCTGGGAAATGATACAGAATCCCCGGACCAATTGGCATAAGTGTTTTAGCTCTGCACTTGATTCATTAGAGGCAAAGAGATTTGGTCTAGCGGCATTCCAATACCAACAGCCTCTAGACTAATAACTAAGATAGAAAAAGTCATCTCCGGGGATCAGGACATTCGCACAATCAAGAACCTGGGCCAATGATCAGTGGGCATTTACCTTACATGATCTAGGAGTGTTGGCAACTCACCTCTCCTTGCCTCCCAATCTAGCACTAAAACAGGAGCTACTGAGACTGCGACTGGGTATAATTCAGTTAACATCATACTGGTATGGCCACAAAATTCGGGAAGAGCAGGATAGATGCTGCAGATTCTGCACAAATCAGGAAGAATCACTAACTCATATCCTCTGTGTATGTGAAAAGCTGCTCCATCTCAGGATTTTCTGGCTGCGCCTAATATGGCGTACTTTAAATGTTAGAACCTGTAATGCAGCAGTTGAATCATGCCTGAAAGGTGACTTTTCACAGCTGGTGGTTCGATTCCTGAAGTTTATAAAAGCAGTTCTAGCATTGTCAGCAGGGGAAACTGACAGCACTTCTCAATAGGCTGTCCAACTTTTCCGAGGAGCCCAACGATTTTCTTCCGGTTTAACTCCAGCAACAATAAAAGCCTAACCATGATAAAAAGTGCCCCGGTGCTCTTTGTGATGGCTCTCAACAACAGTTCCTGACCCCATCAAAAACCCACAAGGTGACACCTCTGTAAGACTCTTCTTTTAGTTTAAGGATTGGCTCCTGAAGAAAATTTTTGCAGGTGTATTTTTCAACTGGGGCCTCATCAAGCCACATTACGGGTAGCCTTGGGGGTAAGCCCGCACTCCATCACGGGGCAACAATTGCACTTTGGTTGCATTTTTGCACTTTAATGCTTGCACTTTAGATTGATGTATTCTTGATAGACATGTTGCCCGATTTTATTTATACTTCTCTATGAATTTTAATAATCTCTACCCACACTTCAGGGCTCAGATATTCATGGGCTCAGTAAATTCCGCTCTGTTGCTGATGTGCACAAATGAACTATTGGTTTTATTGCAATGATTTGAAATAATCACACAGTAAAGAATTCCTCTTCTTCTTCAACTATAAAAAACTTTTATTTTTAAACAGTATTTCATCTTTTTAAAGTTTAAAATTAATTAATTAAATACATTTCATATTTTCAAAATATATAGCTTGTATTTTATAAAACTGAATTCATTTTAAAAGTCAAAGTTATTGTAATCTGTATTATTGTATTAGATTTATTTTACTTGTATATGTTTTGTAGGTTGATATTTTAAATTCAATATTGTTTGTATTAAATATAATAGTGGGCTGTAGATATTGTGTTTTTCTATATTTTAACTTTATATTGTTGTAGGTTGATATTTTTTAGTTGGTATTCAGTTGTACAATCCCCCTCCCCCTTCCCTATTGCATTTACATAAACACTCTGCAAGGATATACGATAACATCCCTAAAGTGAGAGCATATAGGTGTTAGTGGCCATTCATCACTCCTGTTGGGCCAGAATACTCAGGTTAGTTCTGTAAACCTTTATTGAGATTAAGAAGTCAAATCTGACAGATTGCCTAGTCCACATATTAACCCAGCCTGACTGATGGATATAAGCAGGGTCTTAACTGCCATCTTAAAAACCATTACCTCGTTACAACAGAAAGGGAATGTTCCCTGGTCCAACAATCATGTTTTTTGAGGGATGAGCTGAAAGCAGTCCTAAGAGAGCTAGTGGATTCAAAGAGTATTTTCCACCACAGGCTAACACAACACCAGTTGTTGATCCCACCCAGACTTTGTTGTCTTCTTTAACTACATCCCAGCCAAGACAGGCACCACAAATCCAAGTTGTTGAACCACCACCTATTCTGCAAGTTTCTCCCAAGCATTAATTTGGGAATCTGAAAACAACAGAAGTCTTTTTTAATGACCAAAAAACATTATCTTATTTGGGAGTTAATGCTGTTAATTGGTCAAACCTTTTGGAAACAGAATTAACACGTACTATAAAATTGTGGGCCTTTGAAATAAAAAAATTATTTGACTGTAA
>CAWUFW010027289.1:0-27830 GCA_963921515.1 Calotriton arnoldi | reverse complement strand
GTCGCCGTTCAGTTACGTGTGCTCAGAACCCCAGCCTAGCTGTTTCCTCTTTAAAAGGGTATCCATGTGCCTTAGGCACATCTCTGATTGGGATCTGGAGTGCCCTTGTAAGTCCCTAGTATATGGTATACTATGTACCAAGGGCATAGGTACCTCAGAGGCCTGCCAGGGGCTGCAGCATATATTATGCCACCCCTGGTAGGCCATCCAAACTGACACCACAGGTCTGCTACTGCAGCCTGGGTAAGGTGGTGCATGCACCCCTTGCTGTGGTATAGGTTACCTATATCACTAAATGCATACACACATATAAACCTATAAGTCACTCCTAAGGCAGGCCTTATCAATCCTAAAGGCAGAGTGCATGGTTTCTATGTGAGAGGGTGCCCCTGCATGAGCAGGGCCCTCTGCAGCGTTCGGAGACCATCTCTGATGCTGTTTGTAGTGCAGCCTGACCATATACTCTTAAACGCATTATATCCTCGCGGTAAAATGCTAACTATGGAATGGCTGCACCAAAACATGTCGTGTTTGGTGTCAAACATCTTGGAATACTACCCCCCGCCAATTCTGGCGGCGGGGGTAGCATTCCACCCTTCTAGAGGGAAAGGCATGTTAACTCTGACGAGTCCGGTAACTTCTTTCCAGAGCCTGGCATCACAAAATGGATGCTACTGCCACAGACACGAGTCTGGCCTCCTGCTGCTGGACGAAACTCCGGCAGGGGAGGCCTGGACAATAGGTTTCCTGTCCCAGGGAGGTGTGACCACCTCCCCAGACAGGACAAAGTGTATTGGGGCTGGGCGGGAGCACTTTCGGGTGCTTTGAAGTCCTGCACTGGGGGCACATTTGGTGTCCCTGTGCATACCCCAGTTCAAACCGGATCAGGGGCTTGCAGCCCCTGCTTTGGCGCGAACTGGACAAAGGGAAAGGGTGTAGCCACCCCTCTGCCCTGACCCACCCATAGGTGGGGCCACAGAGTAGTCCATCCCCTATTTTTGGAATAAAGGTAGGAACCCAGTCCTTAGGACTTTAGATTATACCTGGACGAAACTCTGACATGGAATCCTGGACCTTCGACGCTCTACGACAAGATTAGAGGACTGAAGAATCTCCCTTGGGGTCAAGGAGTGACTCCCCTGCTTGGCAGGCACCAAAGAAGCATCTGTCCGGTTCGCATCACTGAAGCTCCCGTCTGGACGCCGAAGTCATCGCATCACCAGAGGTGGATTCTCAGACTTCCCCGAGGCTACCCTGAGTCCCCAGCAAAGCTGAGGCCCGTGGCTATCGTGGGTAACGTGAGACCGTGACCCTGGACACCGAGCACACTTGCAAGTGCACCATCTTCTGGGTCTCCCAAGAAGTCGTGCTTGGGCTCCGAGTAGCCCTAGCCTCCAGCACCACCTGCACCGAAGATCACTGGCCCCCACTCCACGAGTGTCCTGTAAGCCAGCTCCACGTGCGGCGTCACGAGGCTCCTTCGCGGTCGCTAGCCCGTTGGCTAGTAGCCCTTACCGAAGGCCAATCTTTTCTTTACTTGGCAGTCTGGTTGCTCCAGGCCTGCCCTCACTTACCCTTGCTGGGTGAGTTCCCCAGACCTTGCTGGTCTGCACCATCGACGATCTTCAGCTACATCGAGACTTGCCGTTGCCAAGGCTTGTTGGGTCCAATCTGGTCGCCGACACCGCAGCACTCCGACAGACATCGTGTACCAGCCCGAATCCTGCTCCTGGTCGCCGACAACGCCTCCTGGACCTCGTGGCTGCTGAAACGAGACGACCATCAACGCACCTGAAGCACTCGACATCGGTGGGCATCCGTCCATCACCTCCCTGGTCACTGGCTAGTGACCCAGACTCTGTCCCCTCTGCTTTCAGGTTCTTCAGAACTCCGATCCACTCTTGGATCCACCCGGACACTTTTCTCCTGGTCGCCAGCAGCACTTTGCAGCAGATCGCCATAAGAACCGACGACGAAACCCGACCCCGAAAGGCACCTATGCACCCGGCTTCCCTGGGTGAGGTAACACGAGTACTCCAGTGCTCCCGTGGGTAGAGACTCTTCAAAGTCCTAGATCTCAAAGGGTTTTGTCCTAGTCCTCTTTAAAGTGTCCCTTTCCTCTATTTTCCCGATCCCGACTTTCTCCATAGAAGTTAACGGCGTATCGCGGTTGTGTATTTACACTGCACGCGTCTCCCGTGGGTCCCCTGTGTCACTACCTTGGGTGGTTCCTTGTGGTCCAAGCACTTCTAGAGGCTCTAGGCCTAGTGTCTAGTTCAGTCGTGGTTCGCATACCACTTTATTGGTATATGGTTTGGTACGCCCCTAGGGCCCAAACGTGTATTCGTGCTATTACTGTGATTTAAGATCTTATAACCTATGTACTTCGAACTCTAGCCTCATAAAGAGACTAGAGGGTGTGTTTAGTAATAAATACATATATTTTGAATATATACCTGGTGTGGTGCTCTTTCATTTGGTCACTCAAGAGATTATAGACTGGTAAAACAAGCTGCTTTACATTCCTTCAAGACTTAGCCTGAAGGCTGCTCTCCACAGCTACCACTAGGATAGCTTTCAATAAGGTTGTCTTTAACCTACCTACCATAAGAGTCGATTTGGACTGGTGCAAGGTGCCCACTATAATTAGTGGACAGCATATGCCAGGCCAACTTCTCACAACCCCCTACACTGCCGGAACACCACTGCACTGCCCTAAACCCTGAAACACCACCCCCAGCACGACCCCCTACACTGCCCGAACACCACTGCACTGCCCTAAACCCTGAAACACCAGCCCCAGCACGACCCCCTACACTGCCGGAACACCACTGCACTGCCCTAAACCCTGAAACACCACCCCCAGCACGACCCCCTACACTGCCCGAACACCACTGCACTGCCCTAAACCCTGAAACACCAGCCCCAGCACGACCCCCTACACTGCCCAAACACCACTGCACTGCCCTAAACCCTGAAACACTATCCCCAGCAAGACCCCTACACTGCCCAAACACCACTCCACTGCCCTAAACCCTGAAACATCACCCCCAGCAAGACCCCCTACACTGCCCGAACACCACTGCCCTAAACCCTGAAACACCACCCCCAGCACGACCCCCTACACTGCCTGAACACCACTGCACTGCCCTAAACCCTGAAACACCACCCCCAGCATGACCCCCTACACTGCCCGAACACCACTGCTCTGCCCAAAACCCTGAAACACAAGCCCCAGCACGACCCCCTACACTGCCCGAACACCACTGCACTGCCCTAAACCCTGAAACACCAGCCCCAGCACGACCCCCTACACTGCCCGAACACCACTGCACTACCCTAAACCCATAAACACCACCCCCAGCACGACCCCCTACACTGCCTGAGCACCACTGCACTGCCCTAAACCCTGAAACACCAGCCCCAGCATGACCCCCTACACTGCCCGAATACCACTGCACTGCCCTAAACCCTGAAACACCAGCCCCAGCACGACCACCTACACTGCACGAACACCACTCCACTGCCCTAAACCCTGAAACACCAGCCCCAGCATGACCCCCTACACTGCCCGAACACCACTGCACTGCCCTAAACCGTGAAACACTAGCCCCAGCACGACCCCCTACACTGCCAGAACACCATTGCACTGCCCTAAACCCTGAAACACCAGCCCCAGCACAACCCCTACACTGCCCGAACACCACTGCACTGCCCTAAACCCTGAAACACCACCCCGTGCACGACCCCCTACACTGCCCGAACACCACTGCACTGCCCTAAACCCTGAAACACCACCCCCAGCACGACACCCTACACTGCCCGAACACCACTGCACTGCCCTAAACCCTGAAACATCACCCCCAGCAAGACCCCCTACACTGCCCGAACACCACTGCCCTAAACCCTGAAATACCACCCCCAGCAAGACCCCCTACACTGCCTGAACACCACTGCACTGCCCTAAACCCTGAAACACCAGCCCCAGCACGACCCCCTACATTGCCCGAACACCACTGCATTGCCCTAAACCCTGAAACACCACTCCCTGCATGACCCACTACACTGCCCGAACACCACTGCACTGCCCTAAACCCTGAAACACCATTCCCCTGCACGACCCCCTACTCTGCCCGAACACTACTGCACTGGCCTAAACCCTGAAACACCATCCCCAGCACGACCCCCTACACTGCACGAACACCCCTGCACTGCCCTAAACCCTGAAACACTACCCCCAGCAAGACCCCCTACACTGCCCGAACACCACTGCACTGCCCTAAACCCTGAAACATCACCCCCAGCAAGACCCCCTACACTGCCCGAACACCACTGCCCTAAACCCTGAAACACCACCCCCAGCAAGACCCCCTACACTGCCCGAACACCACTGCACTGCCCTAAACCCTGAAACACCAGCCTCAGCACGACCCCCTACATTGCCCGAACACCACTGCACTGCCCTAAACCCTGAAACACCACCCCTTGCATGACCCACTACACTGCCCGAACACCACTGCACTGCCCTAAACCCTGAAACACCACCCCCAGAACGACCCCCTACACTGCCCGAACACCATTACACTGCCCTAAACCCTGAAACACCACCCCCTGCACGACCCCCTACACTGCCCGAACACTACTGCACTGCCCTAAACCCTGAAACACCACCCCCAGCATGACCCCCTACACTGCACGAACACTACTGCACTGCCCTAAACCTTGAAACACCAGCCCCAGCAAGACCCCCTACACTGCCCGAACACCACTGCACTGCCCTAAACCCTGAAACATCACCCCCAGCAAGACCCCCTACACTGCCCGAACACCACTGCCCTAAACCCTGAAACACCACCCCCAGCAAGACCCCCTACACTGCCCGAACAACACTGCAGTGTCCTAAACCCTAAAACACCACCCCCAGCACGACCCCCTACACTGCCCGAACACCACTGCTCTGCCCAAAACCCTGAAACACCAGCCCCAGCACGACCCCCTACACTGCCCGAACACCACTGCACTGCCCTAAACCCTGAAACACCACCCCCAGCACGACCCCCTACACTGCCCGAACACCACTGCACTGCCCTAAACCCTGAAACACCACCCCGAGCACGACCGCCTACACTGCCTGAAAACCACTGCACTGCCCTAAACCCTGAAACACCAGCCCCAGCACGACCCCCTACACTGCCCGAACACCACTGCACTGCCCTAAACCCTCAAACACCAGCCCCAGCATGACCCCCTACACTGCCCGAACACCACTGCACTACCCTAAACCCTGAAACACCAGCCCCAGCAAGACCCCCTACACTGCCCGAACACCACTGCACTGCCCTAAACCCTGAAACACCAGCCCCAGCAAGACCCCCTACACTGCCCGAACACCACTGCACTGCCCTAAACCCTGAAACACCACCCCCAGCAAGACCCCCTACACTGCCCGAACACCACTGCGCTGCCCTAAACGCTGAAACATCAGCCCCAGCAAGACCCCCTGCACTGCGCGAACACCATTGCACTGCCCTAAACCCTGAAACACCACCGCCAGCAAGACCCCCTACACTGCCCGAACACCACTGCACTAAACCCGGAAACCCCAGCCCCAGCAAGACCACCTACACTTCCCGAACACCACTGCACTGCCCAAAACCCTGAAACACCACCCCCAGCACGACACCCTACACTGCCCGAACACCACTGCACTGCCCTAAACCCTGAAACACCACCCCCAGCACGACCCCTACACTGCCCGAACACCACTGCACTGCCCTAAACCCTGAAACACCACCCCCTGCACGACCCCCTACACTGCCCAAACACCACTGCACTGCCATAAACTCTGAACTCACCACCCCCTGCACGACCCCCTACACTGCCCGAACACCACTACACTGCCCTAAACCCAGAAACACCACCCCCAGCACGACCCCCTACACTGCCCAAACACCACTGCACTGCCCTAAACCCTGAAACACCACCCCCAGCACGACCCCCTACACTGCCCGAACACCACTGCACTGCCCTAAACCCTGAAACACCAGCCCCTGCACGACCCCCTACACTGCCCGAACACCACTGCACTGCCCTAAACCCTGAAACACCACCCCCAGCACGACCCCCTACACTGCCTGAACACCACTGCCCTAAACCCTGAAACACCACCCCCAGCAAGACCCCCTACACTGCCCGAATACCACTGCACTGCCCTAAAGCCTGAAACACCACCTCCAACACAACCCCCTACACTGCCTGAACACCATTGCTCTGCCCTAAACCCTGAAACACTGCCCCCAGCAAGACCCCCTACACTGCCCGAACACCACTGCACTGCCCTAAACCCTGAAACATCACCCCCAGCAAGACCCCCTACACTGCCCGAACACCACTGCCCTAAACCCTGAAACACCACCCCCAGCACGACCCCCTACACTGCTCGAACACCACTGCACTGCCCTAAACCCTGAAACACCACCCCCAGCACGACCCCCTACACTGCCCGAACACCACTGCTCTGCCCAAAAGACTGAAACACCAGCCCCAGCATGACCTCCTACACTGCCCGAACACCACTGCACTGCCCTAAACCCTGAAACACCAGCCCCAGCACGAACCCCTACACTGCCCGAACACCACTGCACTACCCTAAACCCAGAAACACCACCCCCAGCACGACCCCCTACACTGCCCGAGCACCACTGCCTGCACTGCCCTAAACCCTGAAACACCAGCCCCAGCACGACCCCCTACACTGCCCGAACACCACTGCACTACCCTAAACCCATAAACACCACCCCCAGCACGACCCCATACACTGCCTGAGCACCACTGCACTGCCCTAAACCCTGAAACACCAGCCCCAGCATGACCCCCTACACTGCCCGAACACCACTGCATTGCCCTAAACCCTGAAACACCAGCCCCAGCACGACCACCTACACTGCCCGAACACCACTGCACTGCCCTAAACCCTGAAACACCAGCCCCAGCATGACCCCCTACACTGCCCGAACACCACTGCACTGCCTTAAACCCTGAAACATCACCCCCAGCAAGACCCCCTACACTGCCCGAACACCACTGCACTGCCCTAAACCCTGAAACACCACCCCCAGCAAGACCCCCTACACGGCCCGAACACCACTGCACTGCCCTAAACCCTGAAACACCAGCCCCAGCACGACCCCCTACACTGTCCGAACACCACTGCACTGCCCTAAACCCTGAAACACCACCCCCTGCATGACCCACTACACTGCCCGAACACCACTGCACTGCCCTAAACCCTGAAACACCACCCCCAGCACGACCCCCTACACTGCCCGAACACCACTGCACTGCCCTAAACCCTGAAACACCACCCCCAGCACGACCCCCTACACTGCCCGAACACCACTGCTCTGCCCTAAACCCTGAAACACCAGCCCCAGCACGACCCCCTACACTGCCCGAACACCACTGCACTGCCCTAAACCCTGAAACACCAGCCCCAGCACGACCCCCTACACTGCCCGAACACCACTGCACTACCCTAAACCCAGAAACACCACCCCCAGCACGACCCCCTATACTGCCTGAGCACCACTGCACTGCCCTAAACCCTGAAACACCAGCCCCAGCATGACCCCCTACACTGCCCGAACACCACTGCACTGCCCTAAACCCTGAAACACCAGCCCCAGCACGACCACCTACACTGCACGAACACCACTGCACTGCCCTAAACCCTGAAACACCAGCCCCAGCATGACCCCCTACACTGCCCGAACACCACTGCACTGCCCTAAACCGTGAAACACTAGCCCCAGCACGACCCCCTACACTGCCAGAACACCATTGCACTACCCTAAACCCTGAAACACCAGCCCCAGCACAACCCCCTACACTGCCCGAACACCACTGCACTGCCCTAAACCCTGAAACACCACCCCGTGCATGACCCCCTACACTGCCCAAACACCACTGCACTGCCTTAAACCCTGAAACACCATTCCCCCTGCACGACCCCTACACTGCCCGAACACTACTGCACTGCCCTAAACCCTGAAACACCATCCCCAGCACGACCCCCTACACTGCACCGAACACCACTGCAATGCCCTAAACCCTGAAACACTACCCCCAGCAAGACCCCTACACTGCCCGAACACCACTGCACTGCCCTAAACCCTGAAACATCACCCCCAGCAAGACACCCTACACTGCCCGAACACCACTGCCCTAAACCCTGAAACACCACCCCCAGCAAGACCCCTACACTGCCCGAACACCACTGCACTGCCCTAAACCCTGAAACACCACCCCCAGCACGACCCCCTACACTGCCCGAACACCACTGCACTGCCCTAAACCCTGAAACACCGCCCCCTTCACAACCCCCTACACTGCCCGAACACCACTGCACTGCCCTAAACCCTGAAACACCACCCCCAGCACGGCCCCCTACACTGCCCAAACACCACTGCACTGCCCTAAACCCTGAAACACTATCCCCAGCAAGACCCCCTACACTGCCCAAACACCACTCCACTGCCCTAAACCCTGAAACATCACCCCCAGCAAGACCCCCTACACTGCCCGAACACCACTGCCCTAAACCCTGAAACACCACCCCCAGCACGACCCCCTACACTGCCCGAACACCACTGCACTGCCCTAAACCCTGAAACACCACCCCCAGCATGACCCCCTACACTGCCCGAACACCACTGCTCTGCCCAAAACCCTGAAACACAAGCCCCAGCACGACCCCCTACACTGCCCGAACACCACTGCACTGCCCTAAACCCTGAAACACCAGCCCCAGCACGACCCCCTACACTGCCCGAACACCACTGCACTACCCTAAACCCATGAAACACCACCCCCAGCATGACCCCCTACACTGCCTGAGCACCACTGCACTGCCCTAAACCCTGAAACACCAGCCCCAGCATGACCCCCTACACTGCCCGAACACCACTGCACTGCCCTAAACCCTGAAACACCAGCCCCAGCACGACCACCCTACACTGCCCGAACACCACTGCACTGCCCTAAACCTTGAAACACCAGCCCCAGCACGACCCCCTACACTGTTCGAACACCACTGCACTGCCCTAAACCCTGAAACACCACCCCCAGCACGACCCCCTACACTGCCCGAACACCACTGCACTGCCCTAAACCCTGAAACACCACCCCTTCACAACCCCCTACACTGCCCGAACACCACTGCACTGCCCTAAACCCTGAAACACCACCCCCAGCACGGCCCCCTACACTGCCCAAACACCACTGCACTGCCCTAAACCCTGAAACACTATCCCCAGCAAGACCCCCTACACTGCCCAAACACCACTCCACTGCCCTAAACCCTGAAACATCACCCCCAGCAAGACCCCCTACACTGCCCGAACACCACTGCCTGCCTAAAACCCTGAAACACCACCCCCAGCAAGACCCCCTACACTGCCCGGACACCACTGCACTGCCCTAAACCCTGAAACACCAGCCCCAGCACGACCCCCTACATTGCCCGAACACCACTGCACTGCCCTAAACCCTGAAACACCACCCCCTGCATGACCCACTACACTGCCCGAACACCACTGCACTGCCCTAAACCCTGAAACACCACCCCCAGCACGACCCCCTACACTGCCCGAACACCACTGCACTGCCCTAAACCCTGAAACACGACCCCCAGCACGACCCCCTACACTGCACGAACACCACTGCTCTGCCCAAAACCCTGAAACACCAGCCCCAGCACGACCCCCTACACTGCCCGAACACCACTGCACTGCCCTAAACCCTGAAACACCAGCCCCAGCACGACCCCCTACACTGCCCGAACACCACTGCACTACCCTAAACCCAGAAACACCACCCCCAGCACGACCCCCTACACTGCCTGAGCACCACTGCACTGCCCTAAACCCTGAAACACCAGCCCCAGCATGACCCCCTACACTGCCCGAACACCACTGCACTGCCCTAAACCCTGAAACACCAGCCCCAGCACGACCACCTACACTGCACGAACACCACTGCACTGCCCTAAACCCTGAAACACCAGCCCCAGCATGACCCCCTACACTGCCCGAAAACCACTGCACTGCCCTAAACCATGAAACACTAGCCCCAGCACGACCCCCTACACTGCCAGAACACCATTGCACTACCCTAAACCCTGAAACACCAGCCCCAGCACAACCCCCTACACTGCCCGAACACTACTGCACTGCCCTAAACCCTGAAACACCACCCCGTGCACGACCCCCTACACTGCCCGAACACCACTGCACTGCCCTAAACCCTGAAACACCACCCCCAGCATGACACCCTACACTGCCCAAACACCACTGCACTGCCTTAAACCCTGAAACACCATTCCCCCTGCACGACCCCTACACTGCCCGAACACTACTGCACTGCCCTAAACCCTGAAACACCATCCCCAGCACGACCCCCTACACTGCACGAACACCCCTGCACTGCCCTAAACCCTGAAACACTACCCCCAGCAAGACCCCCTACACTGCCCGAACACCACTGCACTGCCCTAAACCCTGAAACATCACCCCCAGCAAGACACCCTACACTGCCCGAACACCACTGCCCTAAACCCTGAAACACCACCCCCAGCAAGACCCCCTACACTGCCCGAACACCACTGCACTACCCTAAACCCTACAACACTACCCCCAGCACGACCCCCTACACTACACAAGCACCACTGCACTACCCTAAACCCTAAAACACTACCCCCAGAACGACCCCTACACTGCCCGAACACCACTGCACTGCCCTAAACCTTGAAACACCAGCCCCTGCACGACCCCCTACACTGTTCGAACACCACTGCACTGCCCTAAACCCTGAAACACCACCCCCAGCACGACCCCCTACACTGCCGAACACCACTGCACTGCCCTAAACCCTGAAACACCACCCCTTCACAACCCCCTACACTGCCCGAACACCACTGCACTGCCCTAAACCCTGAAACACCACCCCCAGCACGGCCCCCTACACTGCCCAAACACCACTGCACTGCCCTAAACCCTGAAACACTATCCCCAGCAAGACCCCCTACACTGCCCAAACACCACTCCACTGCCCTAAACCCTGAAACATCACCTCCAGCAAGACCCCCTACACTGCCCGAACACCACTGCCCTAAACCCTGAAACACCACCCCCAGCACGACCCCCTACACTGCCCGAACACCACTGCACTGCCCTAAACCCTGAAACACCACCCCCAGCATGACCCCCTACACTGCCCGAACACCACTGCTCTGCCCAAAACCCTGAAACACAAGCCCCAGCACGACCCCCTACACTGCCCGAACACCACTGCACTGCCCTAAACCCTGAAACACCAGCCCCAGCACGACCCCCTACACTGCCCGAACACCACTGCACTACCCTAAACCCATAAACACCACCCCCAGCACGACCCCCTACACTGCCTGAGCACCACTGCACTGCCCTAAACCCTGAAACACCAGCCCCAGCATGACCCCCTACACTGCCCGAACACCACTGCACTGCCCTAAACCCTGAAACACCAGCCCCAGCACGACCACCTACACTGCACGAACACCACTGCACTGCCCTAAACCCTGAAACACCAGCCCCAGCATGACCCCCTACACTGCCCGAACACCACTGCACTGCCCTAAACCGTGAAACACTAGCCCCAGCACGACCCCCTACACTGCCAGAACACCATTGCACTGCCCTAAACCCTGAAACACCAGCCCCAGCACAACCCCTACACTGCCCGAACACCACTGCACTGCCCTAAACCCTGAAACACCACCCCGTGCACGACCCCCTACACTGCCCGAACACCACTGCACTGCCCTAAACCCTGAAACACCACCCCCAGCACGACACCCTACACTGCCCGAACACCACTGCACTGCCCTAAACCCTGAAACAACACCCCCCGCAAGACCCCCTACACGGCCCGAACACCACTGCCCTAAACCCTGAAACACCACCCCCAGCAAGACCCCCTACACTGCCCGAACACCACTGCACTGCCCTAAACCCTGAAACACCAGCCCCAGCACGACCCCATACATTGCCCGAACACCACTGCACTGCCCTAAACCCTGAAACACCACCCCCTGCATGACCCACTACACTGCCCGAACACCACTGCACTGCCCTAAACCCTGAAACACCATTCCCCTGCACGACCCCCTACTCTGCCCGAACACTACTGCACTGGCCTAAACCCTGAAACACCATCCCCAGCACGACCCCCTACACTGCACGAACACCCCTGCACTGCCCTAAACCCTGAAACACTACCCCCAGCAAGACCCCCTACACTGCCCGAACACCACTGCACTGCCCTAAACCCTGAAACATCACCCCCAGCAAGACCCCCTACACTGCCCGAACACCACTGCCCTAAACCCTGAAACACCACCCCCAGCAAGACCCCCTACACTGCCCGAACACCACTGCACTGCCCTAAACCCTGAAACACCAGCCCCAGCACGACCCCCTACATTGCCCGAACACCACTGCACTGCCCTAAACCCTGAAACACCACCCCTTGCATGACCCACTACACTGCCCGAACACCACTGCACTGCCCTAAACCCTGAAACACCACCCCCAGCACGACCCCCTACACTGCCCGAACACCATTGCACTGCCCTAAACCCTGAAACACCACCCCCTGCACGACCCCCTACACTGCCCGAACACTACTGCACTGCCCTAAACCCTGAAACACCACCCCCAGCATGACCCCCTACACTGCACGAACACTACTGCACTGCCTAAACCTTGAAACACCAGCCCCAGCAAGACCCCCTACACTGCCCGAACACCACTGCACTGCCCTAAACCCTGAAACATCACCCCAGCAAGACCCCCTACACTGCCCGAACACCACTGCCCTAAACCCTGAAACACCACCCCCAGCAAGACCCCCTACACTGCCCGAACAACACTGCAGTGCCCTAAACCCTAAAACACCACCCCCAGCACGACCCCCTACACTGCCCGAACACCACTGCTCTGCCCAAAACCCTGAAACACCAGCCCCAGCACGACCCCCTACACTGCCCGAACACCACTGCACTGCCCTAAACCCTGAAACACCACCCCCAGCACGACCGCCTACACTGCCTGAAAACCACTGCACTGCCCTAAACCCTGAAACACCAGCCCCAGCACGACCCCCTACACTGCCCGAACACCACTGCACTGCCCTAAACCCTCAAACACCAGCCCCAGCACGACCCCCTACACTGCCCGAACACCACTGCACTACCCTAAACCCTGAAACACCAGCCCCAGCAAGACCCCCTACACTGCCCGAACACCACTGCACTGCCCTAAACCCTGAAACACCAGCCCCAGCAAGACCCCCTACACTGCCCGAACACCACTGCACTGCCCTAAACCCTGAAACACCACCCCCAGCAAGACCCCCTACACTGCCCGAACACCACTGCGCTGCCCAAAACGCTGAAACATCAGCCCCAGCAAGACCCCCTACACTGCGCGAACACCATTGCACTGCCCTAAACCCTGAAACACCACCCCCAGCAAGACCCCCTACACTGCCCGAACACCACTGCACTAAACCCGGAAACACCAGCCCCAGCAAGACCACCTACACTGCCCGAACACCACTGCACTGCCCAAAACCCTGAAACACCACCCCCAGCACGACACCCTACACTGCCCGAACACCACTGCACTGCCCTAAACCCTGAAACACCACCCCCAGCACAACCCCTACACTGCCCGAACACCACTGCACTGCCCTAAACCCTGAAACACCACCCCCTGCACGACCCCCTACACTGCCCGAACACCACTGCACTGCCCTAAACCCTAAAACTCTACCCCCAGCATGACCCCCTACACTGCCCGAACACCACTGCACTGCCCTAAACCCTGACTCACCACCCCCATGCACGACCCCCTACACTGCCCGAACACCACTACACTGCCCTAAACCCAGAAACACCACCCCCAGCATGACCCCCTACACTGCCCAAACACCACTGCACTGCCCTAAACCCTGAAACACCACCCCCAGCACGACCCCCTACACTGCCCGAACACCACTGCACTGCCCTAAACCCTGAAACACCAGCCCCTGCACGACCCCCTACACTGCCCGAACACCACTGCACTGCCCTAAACCCTGAAACACCACCCCCAGCACGACCCCCTACACTGCCTGAACACCACTGCCCTAAACCCTGAAACACCACCCCCAGCAAGACCCCCTACACTGCCCGAATACCACTGCACTGCCCTAAAGCCTGAAACACCACCTCCAACACAACCCCCTACACTGCCTGAACACCATTGCTCTGCCCTAAACCCTGAAACACTGCCCCCAGCAAGACCCCCTACACTGCCCGAACACCACTGCACTGCCCTAAACCCTGAAACATCACCCCCAGCAAGACCCCCTACACTGCCCGAACACCACTGCCCTAAACCCTGAAACACCACCCCCAGCACGACCCCCTACACTGCTCGAACACCACTGCACTGCCCTAAACCCTGAAACACCACCCCCAGCACGACCCCCTACACTGCCCGAACACCACTGCTCTGCCCAAAACACTGAAACACCAGCCCCAGCATGACCTCCTACACTGCCCGAACACCACTGCACTGCCCTAAACCCTGAAACACCAGCCCCAGCACGAACCCCTACACTGCCCGAACACCACTGCACTACCCTAAACCCAGAAACACCACCCCCAGCACGACCCCCTACACTGCCCGAGCACCACTGCCTGCACTGCCCTAAACCCTGAAACACCAGCCCCAGCACGACCCCCTACACTGCCCAAACACCACTGCACTGCCCTAAACCCATGAAACACCACCCCCAGCACGACCCCCTACACTGCCTGAGCACCACTGCACTGCCCTAAACCCTGAAACACCAGCCCCAGCATGACCCCTACACTGCCCGAACACCACTGCCTCCTAAACCCTGAAACACCACCCCCAGCAAGACCCCCTACACTGCCCGAACACCACTGCACTGCCCTAAAGCCTGAAACACCACCTCCAGCACAACCCCCTACACTGCCTGAACACCATTGCTCTGCCCTAAACCCTGAAACACTGCCCCCAGCAAGACCCCCTACACTGCCCGAACACCACTGCACTGCCCTAAACCCTGAAACATCACCCCCAGCAAGACCCCCTACACTGCCCGAACACACTGCACTGCCCTAAACCCTGAAACACCACCCCCAGCACGACCCCCTACACTGCCCGAACACCACTGCACTGCCCTAAACCCTGAAACACCACCCCCAGCACGACCCCCTACACTGCCCGAACACCACTGCTCTGCCCAAAACACTGAAACACCAGCCCCAGCATGACCTCCTACACTGCCCGAACACCACTGCACTGCCCTAAACCCTGAAACACCAGCCCCAGCACGAACCCCTACACTGCCCGAACACCACTGCACTACCCTAAACCCAGAAACACCACCCCCAGCATGACCCCCTACACTGCCCGAGCACCACTGCCTGCACTGCCCTAAACCCTGAAACACCAGCCCCAGCACGACCCCCTACACTGCCCGAACACCACTGCACTACCCTAAACCCATAAACACCACCCCCAGCACGACCCCCTACACTGCCCGAGCACCACTGCACTGCCCTAAACCCTGAAACACCAGCCCCAGCATGACCCCCTACACTGCCCGAACACCACTGCACTGCCCTAAACCCTGAAACACCAGCCCCAGCACGACCACCTACACTGCCCGAACACCACTGCACTGCCCTAAACCCTGAAACACCAGCCCCAGCATGACCCCCTACACTGCCCGAACACCACTGCACTGCCTTAAACCCTGAAACATCACCACCAGCAAGACCCCCTACACTGCCCGAACACCACTGCCCTAAACCTTGAAACACCACCCCCAGCAAGACCCCCTACACTGCCCGAACACCACTGCACTGCCCTAAACCCTGAAACACCAGCCCCAGCACGACCCCCTACACTGCCCGAACACCACTGCACTGCCCTAAACCCTGAAACACCACCCCCTGCATGACCCACTACACTGCCCGAACACCACTGCACTGCCCTAAACCCTGAAACACCATTCCCCCTGCACGACCCCCTACTCTGCCCGAACACTACTGCACTGGCCTAAACCCTGAAACACCATCCCCAGCACGACCTCCTACACTGCCCGAACACCCCTGCACTGCCCTAAACCCTGAAACACTACCCCCAGCAAGACCCCCTACACTGCCCGAACACCACTGCACTGCCCTAAACCCTGAAACATCACCCCCAGCAAGACCCCTACACTGCCCGAACACCACTGCCTCTAAACCCTGAAACACCAGCCCCAGCACGACCCCCTACACTGCCCGAACACCACTGCACTGCCCTAAACCCTGAAACACCACCCCCTGCATGACCCACTACACTGCCCGAACACCACTGCACTGCCCTAAACCCTGAAACACCACCCCCAGCACGACCCCCTACACTGCCCGAACACCATTGCACTGCCCTAAACCCTGAAACACCACCCCCTGCACGACCCCCTACACTGCCCGAACACCACTGCACTGCCCTAAACCCTGAAACACCGCCCCCAGCATGACCCCCTACACTGCCCGAACACTACTGCACTGCCCTAAACCCTGAAACACTACCCCCAGCAAGACCCCCTACACTGCCCGAACACCACTGCACTGCCCTAAACCCTGAAACAACACCCCCAGCAAGACCCCCTACACTGCCCGAACACCACTGCCCTAAACCCTGAAACACCACCCCCATCAAGACCCCCTACACTGCCCGAACAACACTGCAGTGCCCTAAACCCTAAAACACCACCCCCAGCACGACCCCCTACACTGCCCGAACACCACTGCTCTGCCCAAAACCCTGAAACACCAGCCCCAGCACGACCCCCTACACTGCCCGAACACCACTGCACTGCCCTAAACCCTGAAACACCACCCCCAGCACGACCCCCTACACTGCCCGAACACCACTGCACTGCCCTAAACCCTGAAACACCATCCCAGCACGACCGCCTACACTGCCTGAAAACCACTGCACTGCCCTAAACCCTGAAACACCAGCCCCAGCACGACCCCCTACACTGCCCGAACACCACTGCACTGCCCTAAACCCTCAAACACCAGCCCCAGCACGACCCCCTACACTGCCCGAACACCACTGCACTACCCTAAACCCTGAAACACCAGCCCCAGCAAGACCCCTACACTGCCCAAACACCACTGCACTGCCCTAAACCCTGAAACACCAGCCCCAGCAAGACCCCCTACACTGCCCGAACACCACTGCACTGCCCTAAACCCTGAAACACCACCCCCAGCAAGACCCCCTACACTGCCCGAACACCACTGCGCTGCCCTAAACGCTGAAACATCAGCCCCAGCAAAACCCCTACACTGCGCGAACACCATTGCACTGCCCTAAACACTGAAACACCACCCCCAGCAAGACCCCTACACTGCCCGAACACCACTGCACTAAACCCGGAAACACCAGCCCCAGCAAGACCACCTACACTGCCCGAACACCACTGCACTGCCCAAAACCCTGAAACACCACCCCTAGCACAACACCCTACACTGCCCGAACACCACTGCACTGCCCTAAACCCTGAAACACCACCCCCAGCACGACCCCTACACTGCCCGAGCACCACTGCGCTGCCCTCAACCCTGAAACACCACCCCCCTGCACGACCCCCTATACTGCCCGAACACCACTGCACTGCCCTAAACCCTAAAACTCTACCACCAGCATGACCCCCTACACTGCCCGAACACCACTGCACTGCCCTAAACCCTGACTCACCACCCCCCTGCACGACCCCCTACACTGCCCAAACACCACTACACTGCCCTAAACCCAGAAACACCACCCCCAGCACGACCCCCTACACTGCCCAAACATCACTGCACTGCCCTAAACCCTGAAACACCACCCCCAGCACGACCCCCTACACTGCCCGAACACCACTGCACTGCCCTAAACCCTGAAACACCAGCCCCTGCACGACCCCCTACACTGCCCGAACACCATTGCACTGCCCTAAACCCTGAAACACCACCTCCAACACAACCCCGTACACTGCCTGAACACCATTGCTCTGCCCTAAACCTTGAAACACTGCCCCCAGCAAGACCCCCTACACTGCCCGAACACCACTGCACTGCCCTAAACCCTGAAACATCACCCCCAGCAAGACCCCCTACACTGCCCGAACACCACTGCCCTAAACCCTGAAACACCACCCCCAGCACGACCCCCTACACTACTCGAACACCACTGCACTGCCCTAAACCCTGAAACACCACCCCCAGCACGGCCCCCTACACTGCCCAAACACCACTGCACTGCCCTAAACCCTGAAAGACTATCCCCAGCAAGACCCCCTACACTGCCCAAACACCACTCCACTGCCCTAAACCCTGAAACACCAGCACCAGCACGACCCCCTACACTGCCTGAACACCACTGCCCTAAACCTTGAAACACCACCCCCAGCATGACCCCCTACACTGCCTGAACACTACTGCACTGCCCTAAACCATGAAACACCAGCCCCAGCACGACCCCCTACACTGCACGAACACCACTGCACTGCCCTAAACCCTGAAAAACTACCCCCAGCAAGACCCCCTACACTGCCCGAACACCACTGCACTGCCCTAAACCCTGAAACATCACCCCCAGCAAGACCCCCTACACTGCCCGAACACCACTGCCCTAAACCCTGAAACACCACCCCCAGCAAGACCCCCTACACTGCCCGAACACCACTGCACTGCCCTAAACCCTGAAACACCAGCCCCAGCACCACCCCCTACACTGCCCAAACACCACTGCACTGCCCTAAACCCTGAAACACCACCCCGTGCATGACCCCCTACACTGCCCGAACACCACTGCACTGCCCTAAACCCTGAAACACCAGCCCCAGCACGACCCCCTACACTGCCCGAACACCACTGCACTGCCCTAAACCCTGAAACACAACCCCCAGCACGACCCCCTACACTACCCGAACACCACTGCACTACCCTAAACCCTAAAATACTCCCCCCAGCACGACCCCCTACACTACCCGAACACAACTGCACTGCCCTAAACCCTCAAACACTCCCCCAGCACGACCCCCTACACTACCCAAACACCACTGCACTGCCCTAAACCCTAAAACACTCCCCCAGCACGACCCCCTACACTGCCCGAACACCACTGCACTGCCCTAAACCCTAAAACACTCCCCCCAGCATGACCCCCTACACTACCCAAACACCACTGCACTGCCCTAAACCCTAAAACACTCCCCCAGCATGACCCCCTGCACGACCCAAACACCACTGCACTGCCCTAAACCCTGAAACACCACCCCCAGCAAGACACCCTACACTGCCCGAACACCACTGCACTGCCCTAAACCCTGAAACACCAACCCCAGCACGACCCCCTACACTGCCCGAACACCACTGCACTACCCTAAACCCTGAAACACCAACCCCAGCACGACCCCCTACACTACACAAAGACCACTGCACTACCCTAAACCCTAAAACACTACCCCCAGCATGACCCCCTACACTACACAAACACCACTGCACTACCCTAAACCCTAAAACACTACCCCCTACACTACACAAACACCACTGCACTACCCTAAACCCTAAAACAATACCCCCAGCACGAACCCCTACACTACCCAAACACCACTGCACTACCCTAAACCCTAAAACACTACCCCCAGCAGTACCCCCTACACTACCCAAACACCATTGCACTACCCTAAACCCTAAAACACTACCCCCAGCAGTACCCCCTACACTACCCAAACACCACTGCACTACCCTAAACCCTAAACCACTACCCCCAGCACGACCCCCTACACTACCCAAACACCACTGCACTACCCTAAACCCTAAAACACTACCCCCAGCACAACCCCCTACACTACCCAAACACCACTGTAATACCCTAAACCCTAAAACACTCCCCCAGCACAACTCCCTACACTATCCAAACACCACTGCACTACCCTAAACCCTAAATCTACCCCCAGCATGACCCCCTACACTACACAAACACCACTGCACTACCCTAAACCCTAAAACACTACCCCCAGCACGACCCCCTTCACTACCTAAACACAACTACACAATTTGTTACAGGCGTTGCAACGCAGGCCTGTGGTGCTTACTGGAAGTACTTGGTGGGCTAGTTGGGCCCCAGGGACCCTCAGGATTCAAGGTGACCTAATCCCCAACTTAAAACACGCCACGGGGCGCGTTTGCACAGTGGTGAAGGGAGGGGGCGGGGCCTCAGGTGACATGTGTGCAAACACGCCCCTTGAATCCTGAGGGACCCTGGGGGCCAACTAGCCCACCAGGTACCTTCAGTAAGCACAACAGAGTTGCGTTGCAGAGAGGTGAAAAAGGTGCGTGGCCTCGGAACGCCTCTCTGCAACTCAGCTCTGTGGTCCTACCTGTAGGTACCTGGGGGGCTAGTTGGGCACCAGGGACCCTCAGGATTCAAGACTTAATCCCGCAACTTAAAACGCGCCACGGGGCGCGTTTGCACACGCATTTTAAGAGGTAGTTTTAATCCCCCTGCCCTATTATGTACTAGGGACTTACAGAGGAGTTCATGCTAATCACAGGGGTACCCCAACGCATAGTGTTCCCTAGTGTATGTAGGTGTTTTCACTGTATTCTAAGTGTCTTTTAGCATAGCACTGACTCTGGTTAGTCAGAGTCAGTTACCACCAGTACCCGTCTGAAAAAGTTGTGGGCATAGGATGATTTTGCAACATGGCCTCTTTCTGCTCCTCTGTTGGTTCTTTCTGCACATCTTTTGCTTCTTCCTGCACTTTTCTTCGTCTTTGTGGACTTCTGTTGCTTCTTTCTGCATTTCTTTTGCTTCTTTCTGCGCGTTTTTTCTTCTTTCTTCACATGTCCTACCTCTGTGGCATAGTTAGAAACTAGCATTTAAAAAACCTTTGAAATTCACTTAAAAAATCATAGGTTTCAGGCACGTTATAGTTAGAAATTAGCATTTAAAAAACCTTTGAAATTCACTGAAAAAACCATAGGTTTCAGACACGTTATAGTTAGAAATTAGCATTTAAAAAACCTTTGAAATTCACTGAAAACATCATAGGTTTTAGGGACAGTTATAGTTAGTTGGACATTTCACTCGTACAAAACCATAGAAATTCCCCCGTTATAGTTAGTTCAGCTAACTATAACTCGCGCCCCGCAATGCACTGCTGATGACGTCACATATTACATCACTCATGACATGGTCAGTGACATCACTGATGACATCACTGATTACATCTCAAATGACATCACTGATGACATCATCCATGTGATAATTTCATGCATCTTCTCACACCCTAATATAGCTTTTGATACACCCACTCTAAATTACAGACTGCCATTCTCAAAACCATACACACTCCAATACCAATAACTACATACCCACTCACTGATTCTTAGGTCTACACACACACATCTACTCACTCACCCGTACAGTCACTCATACTTACAGTCACTCAGTACAGGACTATCATATGCACTCATACACCTATATAAACACTCACACACCGCCACTCATCCATAGAGGTACTCACACACCTAGTCAGTCATGCAAAAAATTAATCACACACTCATTTACTCACCTATACAGTTATACACACACCAGCTCACTTACTCATACAAATACTAGCACATTCTTACGCTCTTATACAATAACTGATACAAGCACACACGCATCCATACAGCCACTCTCACAATCACACACTCTCACTTATAGCCATTTAAATACTCTAACACACATATATACTGCCTTTTACATATGTAGTTACTCGCACATGTACCACTGAGATATACATTCACTCACTAACACACCCATACACACACTCACCCACCCAAGCAGTCCATCACAGATGCACTCTTGAAATCATGCACCCTGTGAATCACCCACTCACACATCTATGTACAGAGTCACACACACCCCACCCACACAAACACTCAGGCAGCCATACAGATACTCAGAGAACCAATCAATAACCCATATAGACACTCATGTAGCTATTCGCAAATCCATGCATCCACTTACACACCAACAAACAGACGGATACAGACATTCACACAGTTTAGTCACTAACCCATGCATTCAGTAAGATACGTTTAATCACTCACTTGTAGAGTCAGTCACGCACGTACTAAATCATCCATTCAGACACTTAAACACCCACTCATTCTTCAATACGCCTTTCCCTATATATATTAAACATATTTAAACTTTACAGAAACACACAGTCACTGGATGATGTGATCAGTGATTTCATTTGAGATGTCATCAGTGATGTCACTGACCATGTAATGAGTGATGTAATATGTGACGTCCAGCAGTGCATTGCGGGGGCGCGAGTTATAGTTAGCTGAACTAACTATAACAGGGGAATTTCTATGGTTTTGTACGAGTGAAATGTCCAACTAACTATAACTGTCCCTAAAACCTATTGTTTTTCAGTGAATATATATATATATATATATTCCTGCTCCAAGAATTTCTTTAACTTTAAAGAAATATCAGCACTCGGGGTCGGTAATCAGTCGATCTTTATTTCATTTTGGTGAAATAAAGATCGACTGATTACCGATCTCAGCGAGTGCTGATATTTCTTTAAAGTTAAAGAAATTTTTGGAGCAGGTATTTATAACCACGAAGCACCGCCGTGTTTTGGGAAGCACCCGCCCTAAGAGTGATCCGCAAGAGGGGTGCGCAGGAGCTGGATATATATATATATATATATATATATATATATAAAATCACTGAAAAAACCATAGGTTTCAGGCACGTTATAGTTAGAAATTAGCATTTAAAAAACCTTAGAAATTCACTGAAAAAACCATAGGTTTTAGGGACAGTTATAGTTAGTTGGACATTTCACTCGTACAAAACCAGTGAAATTCCCCCGTTATAGTTAGTTCAGCTAACTATAACTCGCGTCCCACAATGCACTGCTGATGACGTCACATATTACATCACTCATGACATGGTCAGTGACATCACTGATGACATCACTGATGACATCTCAAATGACATCACTGATGACATCATCCAGTGACTGTGTGTTTCTGTAAAGTTTAAATATGTTTAATATATATAGGGAAAGGCGTATTGAAGAATGAGTGGGTGTATAAGTGTCTGAATGGATGATTTAGTAGGTGCGTGACTGACTCTATAAGTGAGTGATTAAACGTATCTTACTGAATGCATGGGTTAGTGACTAAACTGTGTGAATGTCTGTATCCGTCTGTCTGTTGGTGTGTAAGTGGCTGCATGGGTTTGTGAATAGCTACATGAGTGTCTACATAGGTTATTGATTGGTTGTCTGAGTATCTGTATGGGTGCCTGAGTGTTTGTGTGGGTGGGGTGTGTATGACTCTGTGCATAGATGTGTGAGTGGGTGATTCACTGGGTGCATGGTTTCAAGAGTGCATCTGTGATGGACTGTATGGGTGGGTGAGTGTGTGTATGGGTGTGTTAGTGAGTGAATGTATATCTCAGTGGTACATGTGTGAGTAACTACATATGTGAAAGGCAGTATATATGTGTGTTGGAGTATATAAATGGCTATAAGTGAGAGTGTGTGATTGTGAGAGTGGCTGTATGGATGAGTGTGTACTTGTATCAGTGATTGTATAAGAGCGTAAGAATGTGCTAGTATTTGTATGAGTAAGTGAGCTGGTGTGTGTATAACTGTATAGGTGAGTAAATGGCAGTGTGATTAATTATTTGCATGACTGACTAGGTGTGTGAGTACGTCTATGGATGAGTAGCGGTGTGTGAGTGTCTATATAGGTGTATGAGTGCATATGATAGTCCTGTACTGAGTGACAGTAAGTATGAGTGACTGTACGGGTGAGTGAGTGGATGTGTGTGTAGACCTAAGAATCAGTGAGTGGGTATGTAGTTATTGGTGTTGGAGTGTCTATGGTTTTGAGAATGGCAGTCTGTAATTTAGAGTGGGTGTATCAAAGGTTATATTAGGGTGTGAGAAGATGCATCAAATTATCACATGGATGATGTCATCAGTGATGTCATTTGAGATGTCATCAGTGACGTCATCAGTGATGTCACTGACCATGTCATGAGTGATGTAATATGTGACGTCATCAGCAGTGCATTGCGGGGCGCGAGTTATAGTTAGCTGAACTAACTATAACGGGGAATTTCACTGGTTTTGTACGAGTGAAATGTCCAACTAACTATAACTGTCCCTAAAACCTATGGTTTTTTCAGTGAATTTCTAAGGTTTTTAAATGCTAATTTCTAACTATAACGTGTCTGAAACCTACGGTTTTTTCAGTGAATTTCAAAGGTTTTTTAAATGCTAATTTCTAACTATAACGTGCCTGAAACCTATGGTTTTTAAGTGAATTTCAAAGGTTTTTTAAATGCTAGTTTCTAACTATGCCTACAGAGGTAGGACATGTGAAGAAAGAAGAAAAAACACACAGAAAGAAGCAAAAGATATGCAGAAAGAAGAAACAGAAGTCCACAAAGACGAAGAAAAGAGCAGGAAGAAGCAAGACATGTGCAGAAAGAACCAACAGAGGAGCAGAAAGAGGCCTTGTTGCAAAATCATCCTGTGCCCACAACTTTTTCAGACGGGTACTGGTGGTAACTGACTCGGACTAACCAAGCCTAGAGCCAGTGCTATGCTAAAAGACACTTAGAATACAGTGAAAACACCTCCATACACTAGGGAACACTATGCGTTGGGGTACCCCTGTCATTAGCATGACCTCCTCTATAAGGCCCTAGTACATAATAGGGCAGGGGGATTAAAACTTCAACTTAAAACGCGCCCCGGGGCGCGTTTGCACAGTGGTGAAGGGAGGGGGGGCCTGAGGTGACATGTGTGCAAACAAGCCCTGTGGCCGTTTTAAGTTGGGAGATTAAGTCCCCTTGAATCCTGAGGGTCCCTGGGGTCCAACTAGCCCACTAGATACCTCCAGTAAGCGCCACACAGCTGCGTTGCACAGAGGTGTAAAAAGGGGCATGGCCTGGACCACCTCTCTGCAACGCAGCCCTGTGGCGCGCACTGGAGGTACCTGGTGGGCTAGTTGGCCCCCAGGGTCCCTCAGGATTCAAGGGGAATTAATTCCCCAACTTAAAACGTGCCACAGGGCGTGTTTGCACTCATGTCACCTGAGGCCCCGCCCCCTCCCTTCACTACTGTGCAAACGCGCCCTGTGGCGCGTTTTAAGTTGGGGTATTAGGTCACCTTGAATCCTGAGGGTCCCTGGGGCCCACCAGGTACTTCCAGTAAGCGCCACAGGCGTGCGTTGCAGAGAGGTGGTCCGAGGCCACGCCCCTTTTTACACCTCTCTGCAGCGCAGCTCTGTGGTGCTTACTGGAGGTACCTGGTGGGCTAGTTGGACCCCAGGGACCCTCAGGATTCAAGGGGACTTAATTCCCCAACTTAAAACGCGCCACAGGACGTGTTTGCACACATATCACCTCAGGCCCGCCCCTCCCTTCACCACTGTGCAAACGCACCCCGTGGCGCATTTTAAGTTGGGGGACAAAGTCCCCTTGAATCCTGAGGGTCCCTGGGGTCCAACTAGCCCACCAGGTACCTCCAGTAAGCGCCACAGAGCTGCGTTGCAGAGAGGTGTAAAAAGGGGCGTGGCCTCTGAACACCTCTCTGCAACGCAGCTCCCTAGCGCATACTGGAGGTTCCTGGTGGGCTAGTTGGCCCCCAGGGACCCCCAGTGTTCAAGGGGAATTAGTTCCCCATCTTCCAACGTGCCAGGGGGCGCGTTTGCAGAGTGCTGCAGGGAAGGGGCGGGGCCTCCGGCGGGATGCCGGTCTTTTAAAAAAAAAAAATTTAAGAAGGGGAGCTGTGTGGCCCCCCTTACTTTCCTATTTTATTGGCCCTGGGGACCCCATCCCCCAGGGCCTCACCCCTATTTTTTTTTTTAAATGGAAGGGGGCCGCGTGGCCCCCCTCCTGAGGCCATATTCGGCCCCGGGGACCCTATCCCCCGGGGCATGACCAGTGTTTTTTTTTTTTTTATTACATTATTGGAGGGGGGCTGTGTGGCCCCCTTCCTCAGGCCATTTATGGCCCCGGGGACCCCATCCCCCGGGGCCGGCCTTTCTGTGTTTTTTTTTAAATATTTTTTTTTTATAATGGGGGAGGGGGGCCGCGTGGCCCCCCTCCCGGGCCACTCATGGCCTGGGGACCCCATCCCCTGGGGCCTGGCCTCTTGTTGGGGACCGTGGGGGGGTCCCCAATTCCCCCACGGTCCCGCCGGCTCCCCGCCTCCTGCGGGAGCCGGCATTGCTTTTCCACACGGGGAGCTGCTGACATGCAGCTCCCTGTGTGGAAAAGCAATCTGCTTTTCTTCATTGAAGCGAGAGCTGGTTTCCCTGCTCTCGCTTCAATGAAGCAAAGCAGTTTGCAATGACAGGGCGGGAGCCGCGAGGCTCCCGCCCTGTCATTGCAAACAGCAGTGTCCCTGGGGTGGGCACCCCGGGACACTGCAGGAGCCGGCCCTGGGGGGTGGCGGTCCCCAGGGCCATCACAGGCTCCAGGAGGGGGGCAGCGCGGCCCCCCCCAACATTTTCAAAGCCCCGGGAGGTGGTGGTCCCCGGGGCTCTGGGGGTCCATAACGGACAGGTAAATTATTTTTAAAAAACAAGCCCCGGGGGGTGGGGTCCCCGGGGCTGCGGGGGGGCTACGTGCCCCCGCAAATATTTCAGAAAAGCCCCGGGGGTGGCGGTCCCCGGGGCTGCGGGGGCCCCCCTGGGCCCCCACAAATATGTTGAACATGCCCCCGGGACCTGGCCCACCCGGGGGCTAAATATTAAGAAGCGCGAGAGCCCGCGCTTTGGCTTTTTCTTTCCACAGCGGGATTCGCGGATTCTACGCAAATTTTCCCATTTAAAAAAAAAAAAAATGCTTTTTTGGCCCTGGGGGTCCTTGTGGGACCCCCTGAGCAGGCCTAGGGGGTCAGGGTGTTTCTACCCTGCCCCCTTTCCTTGTTTTCAGCGTTTGTTTTTCTCTTTTCTTGTGACTCGGTTCTACCGAGTCACAAGATGGCTGCCAACACTTCCTGGTTTGGAGTGTTGACAGCCAATTAGAATAAAGCTCGTGGTCGGGAGGGTGCGCGGATCCTCCGTGCCTCTATATATCGAAACTTTTATTTTTTGATTTTCTCAACAACTACTGAACGGATTTACACCATTTAAAAAAAGGGCGCTTTCTGAACCAAGCACTACCTTTTTGCCAAATTTGGTGTAATTCCGTTCAGCAGTTTTGGCTGTAACCGTGTCTAAAGTTTCCCATGGGAAATTGATTTTTTGACCTCTATTTTTTGATTTTCTCTGCAACTACTGAACGGATTTACACCATTTAAAAAAAAGGCGCTTTCTGAACCAAGCACTACCTTTTTGCCAAATTTGGTGTAATTCCGTTCAGCAGTTCAGGCTGTAGCAGTGGCTAAAGTTTCCTATGGGAATTAACATGGAGAAAACCCTTTTTTCTCGGCCCCCGCTTGCCGTATCACCCCGAAACTTTCAAGGCAGGAGCTGACCGGAGCGTCCCACTAGTTTTGAAAATTTCGCGATGATTCCTCATCCGGCGCCAAAGTTATTGGGAAAACAAAAAATGCTTTTCCTATGGAAACTAGGTCCTAACTATAACTATCTACTGGCGACCGCCAGTAGATAATATATATATATATATATA
>CAWUFW010027288.1:0-27835 GCA_963921515.1 Calotriton arnoldi | reverse complement strand
GCTGACGCCCACTGGGGCGGGATTCACATTTCAATGCAGACATTTAAACAACGCGGCTGCTGGTTGCTGTTACATGGTGCCTGTGAACAAGAACGATTCACGTTCGAAACGCGTCAGGCTTTTACTTTTGAGTGCGATGTGCATTGTTAACTTACCTGCGATCCTTAATAAAGAAGGAGAAAGCTCCCCCGTGTGTGGCGTCTTCAAGTGGGTAACCTTGTGTGATGGATTTAGTTGCGGCCGGCCCGGTCGCGAAGATGCCCCACTGCTGCAGCGGATCCAGCAGTGACCCACTGGGGTCAAGCATTTGGAACGGGGGAGACCGCATTTAAGGACTTGTAAAAACAGGAAGTTTCCTCTTGTACCCCCTCTCAAACCCACTGGGGAAATACTGTTATATTTGCCAGAACCAACAGCGCTCACTGGAGAAGATCGTTGTTTCATAAACTGCAAGTACCAGAAGCACATTGCTGCTGACGCCCACTGGGGCGGGATTCACATTTCAATGCAGACATTTAAACAACGCGGCTGCTGGTTGCTGTTACATGGTGCCTGTGAACAAGAACGATTCACGTTCGAAACGCGTCAGGCTTTTACTTTTGAGTGCGATGTGCATTGTTAACTTACCTGCGATCCTTAATAAAGAAGGAGAAAGCTCCCCCGTGTGTGGCGTCTTCAAGTGGGTAACCTTGTGTGATGGATTTAGTTGCGGCCGGCCCGGTCGCGAAGATGCCCCACTGCTGCAGCGGATCCAGCAGTGACCCACTGGGGTCAAGCATTTGGAACGGGGGAGACCGCATTTAAGGACTTGTAAAAACAGGAAGTTTCCTCTTGTACCCCCTCTCAAACCCACTGGGGAAATACTGTTATATTTGCCAGAACCAACAGCGCTCACTGGAGAAGATCGTTGTTTCATAAACTGCAAGTACCAGAAGCACATTGCTGCTGACGCCCACTGGGGCGGGATTCACATTTCAATGCAGACATTTAAACAACGCGGCTGCTGGTTGCTGTTACATGGTGCCTGTGAACAAGAACGATTCACGTTCGAAACGCGTCAGGCTTTTACTTTTGAGTGCGATGTGCATTGTTAACTTACCTGCGATCCTTAATAAAGAAGGAGAAAGCTCCCCCGTGTGTGGCGTCTTCAAGTGGGTAACCTTGTGTGATGGATTTAGTTGCGGCCGGCCCGGTCGCGAAGATGCCCCACTGCTGCAGCGGATCCAGCAGTGACCCACTGGGGTCAAGCATTTGGAACGGGGGAGACCGCATTTAAGGACTTGTAAAAACAGGAAGTTTCCTCTTGTACCCCCTCTCAAACCCACTGGGGAAATACTGTTATATTTGCCAGAACCAACAGCGCTCACTGGAGAAGATCGTTGTTTCATAAACTGCAAGTACCAGAAGCACATTGCTGCTGACGCCCACTGGGGCGGGATTCACATTTCAATGCAGACATTTAAACAACGCGGCTGCTGGTTGCTGTTACATGGTGCCTGTGAACAAGAACGATTCACGTTCGAAACGCGTCAGGCTTTTACTTTTGAGTGCGATGTGCATTGTTAACTTACCTGCGATCCTTAATAAAGAAGGAGAAAGCTCCCCCGTGTGTGGCGTCTTCAAGTGGGTAACCTTGTGTGATGGATTTAGTTGCGGCCGGCCCGGTCGCGAAGATGCCCCACTGCTGCAGCGGATCCAGCAGTGACCCACTGGGGTCAAGCATTTGGAACGGGGGAGACCGCATTTAAGGACTTGTAAAAACAGGAAGTTTCCTCTTGTACCCCCTCTCAAACCCACTGGGGAAATACTGTTATATTTGCCAGAACCAACAGCGCTCACTGGAGAAGATCGTTGTTTCATAAACTGCAAGTACCAGAAGCACATTGCTGCTGACGCCCACTGGGGCGGGATTCACATTTCAATGCAGACATTTAAACAACGCGGCTGCTGGTTGCTGTTACATGGTGCCTGTGAACAAGAACGATTCACGTTCGAAACGCGTCAGGCTTTTACTTTTGAGTGCGATGTGCATTGTTAACTTACCTGCGATCCTTAATAAAGAAGGAGAAAGCTCCCCCGTGTGTGGCGTCTTCAAGTGGGTAACCTTGTGTGATGGATTTAGTTGCGGCCGGCCCGGTCGCGAAGATGCCCCACTGCTGCAGCGGATCCAGCAGTGACCCACTGGGGTCAAGCATTTGGAACGGGGGAGACCGCATTTAAGGACTTGTAAAAACAGGAAGTTTCCTCTTGTACCCCCTCTCAAACCCACTGGGGAAATACTGTTATATTTGCCAGAACCAACAGCGCTCACTGGAGAAGATCGTTGTTTCATAAACTGCAAGTACCAGAAGCACATTGCTGCTGACGCCCACTGGGGCGGGATTCACATTTCAATGCAGACATTTAAACAACGCGGCTGCTGGTTGCTGTTACATGGTGCCTGTGAACAAGAACGATTCACGTTCGAAACGCGTCAGGCTTTTACTTTTGAGTGCGATGTGCATTGTTAACTTACCTGCGATCCTTAATAAAGAAGGAGAAAGCTCCCCCGTGTGTGGCGTCTTCAAGTGGGTAACCTTGTGTGATGGATTTAGTTGCGGCCGGCCCGGTCGCGAAGATGCCCCACTGCTGCAGCGGATCCAGCAGTGACCCACTGGGGTCAAGCATTTGGAACGGGGGAGACCGCATTTAAGGACTTGTAAAAACAGGAAGTTTCCTCTTGTACCCCCTCTCAAACCCACTGGGGAAATACTGTTATATTTGCCAGAACCAACAGCGCTCACTGGAGAAGATCGTTGTTTCATAAACTGCAAGTACCAGAAGCACATTGCTGCTGACGCCCACTGGGGCGGGATTCACATTTCAATGCAGACATTTAAACAACGCGGCTGCTGGTTGCTGTTACATGGTGCCTGTGAACAAGAACGATTCACGTTCGAAACGCGTCAGGCTTTTACTTTTGAGTGCGATGTGCATTGTTAACTTACCTGCGATCCTTAATAAAGAAGGAGAAAGCTCCCCCGTGTGTGGCGTCTTCAAGTGGGTAACCTTGTGTGATGGATTTAGTTGCGGCCGGCCCGGTCGCGAAGATGCCCCACTGCTGCAGCGGATCCAGCAGTGACCCACTGGGGTCAAGCATTTGGAACGGGGGAGACCGCATTTAAGGACTTGTAAAAACAGGAAGTTTCCTCTTGTACCCCCTCTCAAACCCACTGGGGAAATACTGTTATATTTGCCAGAACCAACAGCGCTCACTGGAGAAGATCGTTGTTTCATAAACTGCAAGTACCAGAAGCACATTGCTGCTGACGCCCACTGGGGCGGGATTCACATTTCAATGCAGACATTTAAACAACGCGGCTGCTGGTTGCTGTTACATGGTGCCTGTGAACAAGAACGATTCACGTTCGAAACGCGTCAGGCTTTTACTTTTGAGTGCGATGTGCATTGTTAACTTACCTGCGATCCTTAATAAAGAAGGAGAAAGCTCCCCCGTGTGTGGCGTCTTCAAGTGGGTAACCTTGTGTGATGGATTTAGTTGCGGCCGGCCCGGTCGCGAAGATGCCCCACTGCTGCAGCGGATCCAGCAGTGACCCACTGGGGTCAAGCATTTGGAACGGGGGAGACCGCATTTAAGGACTTGTAAAAACAGGAAGTTTCCTCTTGTACCCCCTCTCAAACCCACTGGGGAAATACTGTTATATTTGCCAGAACCAACAGCGCTCACTGGAGAAGATCGTTGTTTCATAAACTGCAAGTACCAGAAGCACATTGCTGCTGACGCCCACTGGGGCGGGATTCACATTTCAATGCAGACATTTAAACAACGCGGCTGCTGGTTGCTGTTACATGGTGCCTGTGAACAAGAACGATTCACGTTCGAAACGCGTCAGGCTTTTACTTTTGAGTGCGATGTGCATTGTTAACTTACCTGCGATCCTTAATAAAGAAGGAGAAAGCTCCCCCGTGTGTGGCGTCTTCAAGTGGGTAACCTTGTGTGATGGATTTAGTTGCGGCCGGCCCGGTCGCGAAGATGCCCCACTGCTGCAGCGGATCCAGCAGTGACCCACTGGGGTCAAGCATTTGGAACGGGGGAGACCGCATTTAAGGACTTGTAAAAACAGGAAGTTTCCTCTTGTACCCCCTCTCAAACCCACTGGGGAAATACTGTTATATTTGCCAGAACCAACAGCGCTCACTGGAGAAGATCGTTGTTTCATAAACTGCAAGTACCAGAAGCACATTGCTGCTGACGCCCACTGGGGCGGGATTCACATTTCAATGCAGACATTTAAACAACGCGGCTGCTGGTTGCTGTTACATGGTGCCTGTGAACAAGAACGATTCACGTTCGAAACGCGTCAGGCTTTTACTTTTGAGTGCGATGTGCATTGTTAACTTACCTGCGATCCTTAATAAAGAAGGAGAAAGCTCCCCCGTGTGTGGCGTCTTCAAGTGGGTAACCTTGTGTGATGGATTTAGTTGCGGCCGGCCCGGTCGCGAAGATGCCCCACTGCTGCAGCGGATCCAGCAGTGACCCACTGGGGTCAAGCATTTGGAACGGGGGAGACCGCATTTAAGGACTTGTAAAAACAGGAAGTTTCCTCTTGTACCCCCTCTCAAACCCACTGGGGAAATACTGTTATATTTGCCAGAACCAACAGCGCTCACTGGAGAAGATCGTTGTTTCATAAACTGCAAGTACCAGAAGCACATTGCTGCTGACGCCCACTGGGGCGGGATTCACATTTCAATGCAGACATTTAAACAACGCGGCTGCTGGTTGCTGTTACATGGTGCCTGTGAACAAGAACGATTCACGTTCGAAACGCGTCAGGCTTTTACTTTTGAGTGCGATGTGCATTGTTAACTTACCTGCGATCCTTAATAAAGAAGGAGAAAGCTCCCCCGTGTGTGGCGTCTTCAAGTGGGTAACCTTGTGTGATGGATTTAGTTGCGGCCGGCCCGGTCGCGAAGATGCCCCACTGCTGCAGCGGATCCAGCAGTGACCCACTGGGGTCAAGCATTTGGAACGGGGGAGACCGCATTTAAGGACTTGTAAAAACAGGAAGTTTCCTCTTGTACCCCCTCTCAAACCCACTGGGGAAATACTGTTATATTTGCCAGAACCAACAGCGCTCACTGGAGAAGATCGTTGTTTCATAAACTGCAAGTACCAGAAGCACATTGCTGCTGACGCCCACTGGGGCGGGATTCACATTTCAATGCAGACATTTAAACAACGCGGCTGCTGGTTGCTGTTACATGGTGCCTGTGAACAAGAACGATTCACGTTCGAAACGCGTCAGGCTTTTACTTTTGAGTGCGATGTGCATTGTTAACTTACCTGCGATCCTTAATAAAGAAGGAGAAAGCTCCCCCGTGTGTGGCGTCTTCAAGTGGGTAACCTTGTGTGATGGATTTAGTTGCGGCCGGCCCGGTCGCGAAGATGCCCCACTGCTGCAGCGGATCCAGCAGTGACCCACTGGGGTCAAGCATTTGGAACGGGGGAGACCGCATTTAAGGACTTGTAAAAACAGGAAGTTTCCTCTTGTACCCCCTCTCAAACCCACTGGGGAAATACTGTTATATTTGCCAGAACCAACAGCGCTCACTGGAGAAGATCGTTGTTTCATAAACTGCAAGTACCAGAAGCACATTGCTGCTGACGCCCACTGGGGCGGGATTCACATTTCAATGCAGACATTTAAACAACGCAGCTGCTGGTTGCTGTTACATGGTGCCTGTGAACAAGAACGATTCACGTTCGAAACGCGTCAGGCTTTTACTTTTGAGTGCGATGTGCATTGTTAACTTACCTGCGATCCTTAATAAAGAAGGAGAAAGCTCCCCCGTGTGTGGCGTCTTCAAGTGGGTAACCTTGTGGGATGGATTTAGTTGCGGCCGGCCCGGTCGCGAAGATGCCCCACTGCTGCAGCGGATCCAGCAGTGACCCACTGGGGTCAAGCATTTGGAACGGGGGAGACCGCATTTAAGGACTTGTAAAAACAGGAAGTTTCCTCTTGTACCCCCTCTCAAACCCACTGGGGAAATACTGTTATATTTGCCAGAACCAACAGCGCTCACTGGAGAAGATCGTTGTTTCATAAACTGCAAGTACCAGAAGCACATTGCTGCTGACGCCCACTGGGGCGGGATTCACATTTCAATGCAGACATTTAAACAACGCGGCTGCTGGTTGCTGTTACATGGTGCCTGTGAACAAGAACGATTCACGTTCAAAACGCGTCAGGCTTTTACTTTTGAGTGCGATGTGCATTGTTAACTTACCTGCGATCCTTAATAAAGAAGGAGAAAGCTCCCCCGTGTGTGGCGTCTTCAAGTGGGTAACCTTGTGTGATGGATTTAGTTGCGGCCGGCCCGGTCGCGAAGATGCCCCACTGCTGCAGCGGATCCAGCAGTGACCCACTGGGGTCAAGCATTTGGAACGGGGGAGACCGCATTTAAGGACTTGTAAAAACAGGAAGTTTCCTCTTGTACCCCCTCTCAAACCCACTGGGGAAATACTGTTATATTTGCCAGAACCAACAGCGCTCACTGGAGAAGATCGTTGTTTCATAAACTGCAAGTACCAGAAGCACATTGCTGCTGACGCCCACTGGGGCGGGATTCACATTTCAATGCAGACATTTAAACAACGCGGCTGCTGGTTGCTGTTACATGGTGCCTGTGAACAAGAACGATTCACGTTCGAAACGCGTCAGGCTTTTACTTTTGAGTGCGATGTGCATTGTTAACTTACCTGCGATCCTTAATAAAGAAGGAGAAAGCTCCCCCGTGTGTGGCGTCTTCAAGTGGGTAACCTTGTGTGATGGATTTAGTTGCGGCCGGCCCGGTCGCGAAGATGCCCCACTGCTGCAGCGGATCCAGCAGTGACCCACTGGGGTCAAGCATTTGGAACGGGGGAGACCGCATTTAAGGACTTGTAAAAACAGGAAGTTTCCTCTTGTACCCCCTCTCAAACCCACTGGGGAAATACTGTTATATTTGCCAGAACCAACAGCGCTCACTGGAGAAGATCGTTGTTTCATAAACTGCAAGTACCAGAAGCACATTGCTGCTGACGCCCACTGGGGCGGGATTCACATTTCAATGCAGACATTTAAACAACGCGGCTGCTGGTTGCTGTTACATGGTGCCTGTGAACAAGAACGATTCACGTTCGAAACGCGTCAGGCTTTTACTTTTGAGTGCGATGTGCATTGTTAACTTACCTGCGATCCTTAATAAAGAAGGAGAAAGCTCCCCCGTGTGTGGCGTCTTCAAGTGGGTAACCTTGTGTGATGGATTTAGTTGCGGCCGGCCCGGTCGCGAAGATGCCCCACTGCTGCAGCGGATCCAGCAGTGACCCACTGGGGTCAAGCATTTGGAACGGGGGAGACCGCATTTAAGGACTTGTAAAAACAGGAAGTTTCCTCTTGTACCCCCTCTCAAACCCACTGGGGAAATACTGTTATATTTGCCAGAACCAACAGCGCTCACTGGAGAAGATCGTTGTTTCATAAACTGCAAGTACCAGAAGCACATTGCTGCTGACGCCCACTGGGGCGGGATTCACATTTCAATGCAGACATTTAAACAACGCGGCTGCTGGTTGCTGTTACATGGTGCCTGTGAACAAGAACGATTCACGTTCGAAACGCGTCAGGCTTTTACTTTTGAGTGCGATGTGCATTGTTAACTTACCTGCGATCCTTAATAAAGAAGGAGAAAGCTCCCCCGTGTGTGGCGTCTTCAAGTGGGTAACCTTGTGTGATGGATTTAGTTGCGGCCGGCCCGGTCGCGAAGATGCCCCACTGCTGCAGCGGATCCAGCAGTGACCCACTGGGGTCAAGCATTTGGAACGGGGGAGACCGCATTTAAGGACTTGTAAAAACAGGAAGTTTCCTCTTGTACCCCCTCTCAAACCCACTGGGGAAATACTGTTATATTTGCCAGAACCAACAGCGCTCACTGGAGAAGATCGTTGTTTCATAAACTGCAAGTACCAGAAGCACATTGCTGCTGACGCCCACTGGGGCGGGATTCACATTTCAATGCAGACATTTAAACAACGCGGCTGCTGGTTGCTGTTACATGGTGCCTGTGAACAAGAACGATTCACGTTCGAAACGCGTCAGGCTTTTACTTTTGAGTGCGATGTGCATTGTTAACTTACCTGCGATCCTTAATAAAGAAGGAGAAAGCTCCCCCGTGTGTGGCGTCTTCAAGTGGGTAACCTTGTGTGATGGATTTAGTTGCGGCCGGCCCGGTCGCGAAGATGCCCCACTGCTGCAGCGGATCCAGCAGTGACCCACTGGGGTCAAGCATTTGGAACGGGGGAGACCGCATTTAAGGACTTGTAAAAACAGGAAGTTTCCTCTTGTACCCCCTCTCAAACCCACTGGGGAAATACTGTTATATTTGCCAGAACCAACAGCGCTCACTGGAGAAGATCGTTGTTTCATAAACTGCAAGTACCAGAAGCACATTGCTGCTGACGCCCACTGGGGCGGGATTCACATTTCAATGCAGACATTTAAACAACGCGGCTGCTGGTTGCTGTTACATGGTGCCTGTGAACAAGAACGATTCACGTTCGAAACGCGTCAGGCTTTTACTTTTGAGTGCGATGTGCATTGTTAACTTACCTGCGATCCTTAATAAAGAAGGAGAAAGCTCCCCCGTGTGTGGCGTCTTCAAGTGGGTAACCTTGTGTGATGGATTTAGTTGCGGCCGGCCCGGTCGCGAAGATGCCCCACTGCTGCAGCGGATCCAGCAGTGACCCACTGGGGTCAAGCATTTGGAACGGGGGAGACCGCATTTAAGGACTTGTAAAAACAGGAAGTTTCCTCTTGTACCCCCTCTCAAACCCACTGGGGAAATACTGTTATATTTGCCAGAACCAACAGCGCTCACTGGAGAAGATCGTTGTTTCATAAACTGCAAGTACCAGAAGCACATTGCTGCTGACGCCCACTGGGGCGGGATTCACATTTCAATGCAGACATTTAAACAACGCGGCTGCTGGTTGCTGTTACATGGTGCCTGTGAACAAGAACGATTCACGTTCGAAACGCGTCAGGCTTTTACTTTTGAGTGCGATGTGCATTGTTAACTTACCTGCGATCCTTAATAAAGAAGGAGAAAGCTCCCCCGTGTGTGGCGTCTTCAAGTGGGTAACCTTGTGTGATGGATTTAGTTGCGGCCGGCCCGGTCGCGAAGATGCCCCACTGCTGCAGCGGATCCAGCAGTGACCCACTGGGGTCAAGCATTTGGAACGGGGGAGACCGCATTTAAGGACTTGTAAAAACAGGAAGTTTCCTCTTGTACCCCCTCTCAAACCCACTGGGGAAATACTGTTATATTTGCCAGAACCAACAGCGCTCACTGGAGAAGATCGTTGTTTCATAAACTGCAAGTACCAGAAGCACATTGCTGCTGACGCCCACTGGGGCGGGATTCACATTTCAATGCAGACATTTAAACAACGCGGCTGCTGGTTGCTGTTACATGGTGCCTGTGAACAAGAACGATTCACGTTCGAAACGCGTCAGGCTTTTACTTTTGAGTGCGATGTGCATTGTTAACTTACCTGCGATCCTTAATAAAGAAGGAGAAAGCTCCCCCGTGTGTGGCGTCTTCAAGTGGGTAACCTTGTGTGATGGATTTAGTTGCGGCCGGCCCGGTCGCGAAGATGCCCCACTGCTGCAGCGGATCCAGCAGTGACCCACTGGGGTCAAGCATTTGGAACGGGGGAGACCGCATTTAAGGACTTGTAAAAACAGGAAGTTTCCTCTTGTACCCCCTCTCAAACCCACTGGGGAAATACTGTTATATTTGCCAGAACCAACAGCGCTCACTGGAGAAGATCGTTGTTTCATAAACTGCAAGTACCAGAAGCACATTGCTGCTGACGCCCACTGGGGCGGGATTCACATTTCAATGCAGACATTTAAACAACGCGGCTGCTGGTTGCTGTTACATGGTGCCTGTGAACAAGAACGATTCACGTTCGAAACGCGTCAGGCTTTTACTTTTGAGTGCGATGTGCATTGTTAACTTACCTGCGATCCTTAATAAAGAAGGAGAAAGCTCCCCCGTGTGTGGCGTCTTCAAGTGGGTAACCTTGTGTGATGGATTTAGTTGCGGCCGGCCCGGTCGCGAAGATGCCCCACTGCTGCAGCGGATCCAGCAGTGACCCACTGGGGTCAAGCATTTGGAACGGGGGAGACCGCATTTAAGGACTTGTAAAAACAGGAAGTTTCCTCTTGTACCCCCTCTCAAACCCACTGGGGAAATACTGTTATATTTGCCAGAACCAACAGCGCTCACTGGAGAAGATCGTTGTTTCATAAACTGCAAGTACCAGAAGCACATTGCTGCTGACGCCCACTGGGGCGGGATTCACATTTCAATGCAGACATTTAAACAACGCGGCTGCTGGTTGCTGTTACATGGTGCCTGTGAACAAGAACGATTCACGTTCGAAACGCGTCAGGCTTTTACTTTTGAGTGCGATGTGCATTGTTAACTTACCTGCGATCCTTAATAAAGAAGGAGAAAGCTCCCCCGTGTGTGGCGTCTTCAAGTGGGTAACCTTGTGTGATGGATTTAGTTGCGGCCGGCCCGGTCGCGAAGATGCCCCACTGCTGCAGCGGATCCAGCAGTGACCCACTGGGGTCAAGCATTTGGAACGGGGGAGACCGCATTTAAGGACTTGTAAAAACAGGAAGTTTCCTCTTGTACCCCCTCTCAAACCCACTGGGGAAATACTGTTATATTTGCCAGAACCAACAGCGCTCACTGGAGAAGATCGTTGTTTCATAAACTGCAAGTACCAGAAGCACATTGCTGCTGACGCCCACTGGGGCGGGATTCACATTTCAATGCAGACATTTAAACAACGCGGCTGCTGGTTGCTGTTACATGGTGCCTGTGAACAAGAACGATTCACGTTCGAAACGCGTCAGGCTTTTACTTTTGAGTGCGATGTGCATTGTTAACTTACCTGCGATCCTTAATAAAGAAGGAGAAAGCTCCCCCGTGTGTGGCGTCTTCAAGTGGGTAACCTTGTGTGATGGATTTAGTTGCGGCCGGCCCGGTCGCGAAGATGCCCCACTGCTGCAGCGGATCCAGCAGTGACCCACTGGGGTCAAGCATTTGGAACGGGGGAGACCGCATTTAAGGACTTGTAAAAACAGGAAGTTTCCTCTTGTACCCCCTCTCAAACCCACTGGGGAAATACTGTTATATTTGCCAGAACCAACAGCGCTCACTGGAGAAGATCGTTGTTTCATAAACTGCAAGTACCAGAAGCACATTGCTGCTGACGCCCACTGGGGCGGGATTCACATTTCAATGCAGACATTTAAACAACGCGGCTGCTGGTTGCTGTTACATGGTGCCTGTGAACAAGAACGATTCACGTTCGAAACGCGTCAGGCTTTTACTTTTGAGTGCGATGTGCATTGTTAACTTACCTGCGATCCTTAATAAAGAAGGAGAAAGCTCCCCCGTGTGTGGCGTCTTCAAGTGGGTAACCTTGTGTGATGGATTTAGTTGCGGCCGGCCCGGTCGCGAAGATGCCCCACTGCTGCAGCGGATCCAGCAGTGACCCACTGGGGTCAAGCATTTGGAACGGGGGAGACCGCATTTAAGGACTTGTAAAAACAGGAAGTTTCCTCTTGTACCCCCTCTCAAACCCACTGGGGAAATACTGTTATATTTGCCAGAACCAACAGCGCTCACTGGAGAAGATCGTTGTTTCATAAACTGCAAGTACCAGAAGCACATTGCTGCTGACGCCCACTGGGGCGGGATTCACATTTCAATGCAGACATTTAAACAACGCGGCTGCTGGTTGCTGTTACATGGTGCCTGTGAACAAGAACGATTCACGTTCGAAACGCGTCAGGCTTTTACTTTTGAGTGCGATGTGCATTGTTAACTTACCTGCGATCCTTAATAAAGAAGGAGAAAGCTCCCCCGTGTGTGGCGTCTTCAAGTGGGTAACCTTGTGTGATGGATTTAGTTGCGGCCGGCCCGGTCGCGAAGATGCCCCACTGCTGCAGCGGATCCAGCAGTGACCCACTGGGGTCAAGCATTTGGAACGGGGGAGACCGCATTTAAGGACTTGTAAAAACAGGAAGTTTCCTCTTGTACCCCCTCTCAAACCCACTGGGGAAATACTGTTATATTTGCCAGAACCAACAGCGCTCACTGGAGAAGATCGTTGTTTCATAAACTGCAAGTACCAGAAGCACATTGCTGCTGACGCCCACTGGGGCGGGATTCACATTTCAATGCAGACATTTAAACAACGCGGCTGCTGGTTGCTGTTACATGGTGCCTGTGAACAAGAACGATTCACGTTCGAAACGCGTCAGGCTTTTACTTTTGAGTGCGATGTGCATTGTTAACTTACCTGCGATCCTTAATAAAGAAGGAGAAAGCTCCCCCGTGTGTGGCGTCTTCAAGTGGGTAACCTTGTGTGATGGATTTAGTTGCGGCCGGCCCGGTCGCGAAGATGCCCCACTGCTGCAGCGGATCCAGCAGTGACCCACTGGGGTCAAGCATTTGGAACGGGGGAGACCGCATTTAAGGACTTGTAAAAACAGGAAGTTTCCTCTTGTACCCCCTCTCAAACCCACTGGGGAAATACTGTTATATTTGCCAGAACCAACAGCGCTCACTGGAGAAGATCGTTGTTTCATAAACTGCAAGTACCAGAAGCACATTGCTGCTGACGCCCACTGGGGCGGGATTCACATTTCAATGCAGACATTTAAACAACGCGGCTGCTGGTTGCTGTTACATGGTGCCTGTGAACAAGAACGATTCACGTTCGAAACGCGTCAGGCTTTTACTTTTGAGTGCGATGTGCATTGTTAACTTACCTGCGATCCTTAATAAAGAAGGAGAAAGCTCCCCCGTGTGTGGCGTCTTCAAGTGGGTAACCTTGTGTGATGGATTTAGTTGCGGCCGGCCCGGTCGCGAAGATGCCCCACTGCTGCAGCGGATCCAGCAGTGACCCACTGGGGTCAAGCATTTGGAACGGGGGAGACCGCATTTAAGGACTTGTAAAAACAGGAAGTTTCCTCTTGTACCCCCTCTCAAACCCACTGGGGAAATACTGTTATATTTGCCAGAACCAACAGCGCTCACTGGAGAAGATCGTTGTTTCATAAACTGCAAGTACCAGAAGCACATTGCTGCTGACGCCCACTGGGGCGGGATTCACATTTCAATGCAGACATTTAAACAACGCGGCTGCTGGTTGCTGTTACATGGTGCCTGTGAACAAGAACGATTCACGTTCGAAACGCGTCAGGCTTTTACTTTTGAGTGCGATGTGCATTGTTAACTTACCTGCGATCCTTAATAAAGAAGGAGAAAGCTCCCCCGTGTGTGGCGTCTTCAAGTGGGTAACCTTGTGTGATGGATTTAGTTGCGGCCGGCCCGGTCGCGAAGATGCCCCACTGCTGCAGCGGATCCAGCAGTGACCCACTGGGGTCAAGCATTTGGAACGGGGGAGACCGCATTTAAGGACTTGTAAAAACAGGAAGTTTCCTCTTGTACCCCCTCTCAAACCCACTGGGGAAATACTGTTATATTTGCCAGAACCAACAGCGCTCACTGGAGAAGATCGTTGTTTCATAAACTGCAAGTACCAGAAGCACATTGCTGCTGACGCCCACTGGGGCGGGATTCACATTTCAATGCAGACATTTAAACAACGCGGCTGCTGGTTGCTGTTACATGGTGCCTGTGAACAAGAACGATTCACGTTCGAAACGCGTCAGGCTTTTACTTTTGAGTGCGATGTGCATTGTTAACTTACCTGCGATCCTTAATAAAGAAGGAGAAAGCTCCCCCGTGTGTGGCGTCTTCAAGTGGGTAACCTTGTGTGATGGATTTAGTTGCGGCCGGCCCGGTCGCGAAGATGCCCCACTGCTGCAGCGGATCCAGCAGTGACCCACTGGGGTCAAGCATTTGGAACGGGGGAGACCGCATTTAAGGACTTGTAAAAACAGGAAGTTTCCTCTTGTACCCCCTCTCAAACCCACTGGGGAAATACTGTTATATTTGCCAGAACCAACAGCGCTCACTGGAGAAGATCGTTGTTTCATAAACTGCAAGTACCAGAAGCACATTGCTGCTGACGCCCACTGGGGCGGGATTCACATTTCAATGCAGACATTTAAACAACGCGGCTGCTGGTTGCTGTTACATGGTGCCTGTGAACAAGAACGATTCACGTTCGAAACGCGTCAGGCTTTTACTTTTGAGTGCGATGTGCATTGTTAACTTACCTGCGATCCTTAATAAAGAAGGAGAAAGCTCCCCCGTGTGTGGCGTCTTCAAGTGGGTAACCTTGTGTGATGGATTTAGTTGCGGCCGGCCCGGTCGCGAAGATGCCCCACTGCTGCAGCGGATCCAGCAGTGACCCACTGGGGTCAAGCATTTGGAACGGGGGAGACCGCATTTAAGGACTTGTAAAAACAGGAAGTTTCCTCTTGTACCCCCTCTCAAACCCACTGGGGAAATACTGTTATATTTGCCAGAACCAACAGCGCTCACTGGAGAAGATCGTTGTTTCATAAACTGCAAGTACCAGAAGCACATTGCTGCTGACGCCCACTGGGGCGGGATTCACATTTCAATGCAGACATTTAAACAACGCGGCTGCTGGTTGCTGTTACATGGTGCCTGTGAACAAGAACGATTCACGTTCGAAACGCGTCAGGCTTTTACTTTTGAGTGCGATGTGCATTGTTAACTTACCTGCGATCCTTAATAAAGAAGGAGAAAGCTCCCCCGTGTGTGGCGTCTTCAAGTGGGTAACCTTGTGTGATGGATTTAGTTGCGGCCGGCCCGGTCGCGAAGATGCCCCACTGCTGCAGCGGATCCAGCAGTGACCCACTGGGGTCAAGCATTTGGAACGGGGGAGACCGCATTTAAGGACTTGTAAAAACAGGAAGTTTCCTCTTGTACCCCCTCTCAAACCCACTGGGGAAATACTGTTATATTTGCCAGAACCAACAGCGCTCACTGGAGAAGATCGTTGTTTCATAAACTGCAAGTACCAGAAGCACATTGCTGCTGACGCCCACTGGGGCGGGATTCACATTTCAATGCAGACATTTAAACAACGCGGCTGCTGGTTGCTGTTACATGGTGCCTGTGAACAAGAACGATTCACGTTCGAAACGCGTCAGGCTTTTACTTTTGAGTGCGATGTGCATTGTTAACTTACCTGCGATCCTTAATAAAGAAGGAGAAAGCTCCCCCGTGTGTGGCGTCTTCAAGTGGGTAACCTTGTGTGATGGATTTAGTTGCGGCCGGCCCGGTCGCGAAGATGCCCCACTGCTGCAGCGGATCCAGCAGTGACCCACTGGGGTCAAGCATTTGGAACGGGGGAGACCGCATTTAAGGACTTGTAAAAACAGGAAGTTTCCTCTTGTACCCCCTCTCAAACCCACTGGGGAAATACTGTTATATTTGCCAGAACCAACAGCGCTCACTGGAGAAGATCGTTGTTTCATAAACTGCAAGTACCAGAAGCACATTGCTGCTGACGCCCACTGGGGCGGGATTCACATTTCAATGCAGACATTTAAACAACGCGGCTGCTGGTTGCTGTTACATGGTGCCTGTGAACAAGAACGATTCACGTTCGAAACGCGTCAGGCTTTTACTTTTGAGTGCGATGTGCATTGTTAACTTACCTGCGATCCTTAATAAAGAAGGAGAAAGCTCCCCCGTGTGTGGCGTCTTCAAGTGGGTAACCTTGTGTGATGGATTTAGTTGCGGCCGGCCCGGTCGCGAAGATGCCCCACTGCTGCAGCGGATCCAGCAGTGACCCACTGGGGTCAAGCATTTGGAACGGGGGAGACCGCATTTAAGGACTTGTAAAAACAGGAAGTTTCCTCTTGTACCCCCTCTCAAACCCACTGGGGAAATACTGTTATATTTGCCAGAACCAACAGCGCTCACTGGAGAAGATCGTTGTTTCATAAACTGCAAGTACCAGAAGCACATTGCTGCTGACGCCCACTGGGGCGGGATTCACATTTCAATGCAGACATTTAAACAACGCGGCTGCTGGTTGCTGTTACATGGTGCCTGTGAACAAGAACGATTCACGTTCGAAACGCGTCAGGCTTTTACTTTTGAGTGCGATGTGCATTGTTAACTTACCTGCGATCCTTAATAAAGAAGGAGAAAGCTCCCCCGTGTGTGGCGTCTTCAAGTGGGTAACCTTGTGTGATGGATTTAGTTGCGGCCGGCCCGGTCGCGAAGATGCCCCACTGCTGCAGCGGATCCAGCAGTGACCCACTGGGGTCAAGCATTTGGAACGGGGGAGACCGCATTTAAGGACTTGTAAAAACAGGAAGTTTCCTCTTGTACCCCCTCTCAAACCCACTGGGGAAATACTGTTATATTTGCCAGAACCAACAGCGCTCACTGGAGAAGATCGTTGTTTCATAAACTGCAAGTACCAGAAGCACATTGCTGCTGACGCCCACTGGGGCGGGATTCACATTTCAATGCAGACATTTAAACAACGCGGCTGCTGGTTGCTGTTACATGGTGCCTGTGAACAAGAACGATTCACGTTCGAAACGCGTCAGGCTTTTACTTTTGAGTGCGATGTGCATTGTTAACTTACCTGCGATCCTTAATAAAGAAGGAGAAAGCTCCCCCGTGTGTGGCGTCTTCAAGTGGGTAACCTTGTGTGATGGATTTAGTTGCGGCCGGCCCGGTCGCGAAGATGCCCCACTGCTGCAGCGGATCCAGCAGTGACCCACTGGGGTCAAGCATTTGGAACGGGGGAGACCGCATTTAAGGACTTGTAAAAACAGGAAGTTTCCTCTTGTACCCCCTCTCAAACCCACTGGGGAAATACTGTTATATTTGCCAGAACCAACAGCGCTCACTGGAGAAGATCGTTGTTTCATAAACTGCAAGTACCAGAAGCACATTGCTGCTGACGCCCACTGGGGCGGGATTCACATTTCAATGCAGACATTTAAACAACGCGGCTGCTGGTTGCTGTTACATGGTGCCTGTGAACAAGAACGATTCACGTTCGAAACGCGTCAGGCTTTTACTTTTGAGTGCGATGTGCATTGTTAACTTACCTGCGATCCTTAATAAAGAAGGAGAAAGCTCCCCCGTGTGTGGCGTCTTCAAGTGGGTAACCTTGTGTGATGGATTTAGTTGCGGCCGGCCCGGTCGCGAAGATGCCCCACTGCTGCAGCGGATCCAGCAGTGACCCACTGGGGTCAAGCATTTGGAACGGGGGAGACCGCATTTAAGGACTTGTAAAAACAGGAAGTTTCCTCTTGTACCCCCTCTCAAACCCACTGGGGAAATACTGTTATATTTGCCAGAACCAACAGCGCTCACTGGAGAAGATCGTTGTTTCATAAACTGCAAGTACCAGAAGCACATTGCTGCTGACGCCCACTGGGGCGGGATTCACATTTCAATGCAGACATTTAAACAACGCGGCTGCTGGTTGCTGTTACATGGTGCCTGTGAACAAGAACGATTCACGTTCGAAACGCGTCAGGCTTTTACTTTTGAGTGCGATGTGCATTGTTAACTTACCTGCGATCCTTAATAAAGAAGGAGAAAGCTCCCCCGTGTGTGGCGTCTTCAAGTGGGTAACCTTGTGTGATGGATTTAGTTGCGGCCGGCCCGGTCGCGAAGATGCCCCACTGCTGCAGCGGATCCAGCAGTGACCCACTGGGGTCAAGCATTTGGAACGGGGGAGACCGCATTTAAGGACTTGTAAAAACAGGAAGTTTCCTCTTGTACCCCCTCTCAAACCCACTGGGGAAATACTGTTATATTTGCCAGAACCAACAGCGCTCACTGGAGAAGATCGTTGTTTCATAAACTGCAAGTACCAGAAGCACATTGCTGCTGACGCCCACTGGGGCGGGATTCACATTTCAATGCAGACATTTAAACAACGCGGCTGCTGGTTGCTGTTACATGGTGCCTGTGAACAAGAACGATTCACGTTCGAAACGCGTCAGGCTTTTACTTTTGAGTGCGATGTGCATTGTTAACTTACCTGCGATCCTTAATAAAGAAGGAGAAAGCTCCCCCGTGTGTGGCGTCTTCAAGTGGGTAACCTTGTGTGATGGATTTAGTTGCGGCCGGCCCGGTCGCGAAGATGCCCCACTGCTGCAGCGGATCCAGCAGTGACCCACTGGGGTCAAGCATTTGGAACGGGGGAGACCGCATTTAAGGACTTGTAAAAACAGGAAGTTTCCTCTTGTACCCCCTCTCAAACCCACTGGGGAAATACTGTTATATTTGCCAGAACCAACAGCGCTCACTGGAGAAGATCGTTGTTTCATAAACTGCAAGTACCAGAAGCACATTGCTGCTGACGCCCACTGGGGCGGGATTCACATTTCAATGCAGACATTTAAACAACGCGGCTGCTGGTTGCTGTTACATGGTGCCTGTGAACAAGAACGATTCACGTTCGAAACGCGTCAGGCTTTTACTTTTGAGTGCGATGTGCATTGTTAACTTACCTGCGATCCTTAATAAAGAAGGAGAAAGCTCCCCCGTGTGTGGCGTCTTCAAGTGGGTAACCTTGTGTGATGGATTTAGTTGCGGCCGGCCCGGTCGCGAAGATGCCCCACTGCTGCAGCGGATCCAGCAGTGACCCACTGGGGTCAAGCATTTGGAACGGGGGAGACCGCATTTAAGGACTTGTAAAAACAGGAAGTTTCCTCTTGTACCCCCTCTCAAACCCACTGGGGAAATACTGTTATATTTGCCAGAACCAACAGCGCTCACTGGAGAAGATCGTTGTTTCATAAACTGCAAGTACCAGAAGCACATTGCTGCTGACGCCCACTGGGGCGGGATTCACATTTCAATGCAGACATTTAAACAACGCGGCTGCTGGTTGCTGTTACATGGTGCCTGTGAACAAGAACGATTCACGTTCGAAACGCGTCAGGCTTTTACTTTTGAGTGCGATGTGCATTGTTAACTTACCTGCGATCCTTAATAAAGAAGGAGAAAGCTCCCCCGTGTGTGGCGTCTTCAAGTGGGTAACCTTGTGTGATGGATTTAGTTGCGGCCGGCCCGGTCGCGAAGATGCCCCACTGCTGCAGCGGATCCAGCAGTGACCCACTGGGGTCAAGCATTTGGAACGGGGGAGACCGCATTTAAGGACTTGTAAAAACAGGAAGTTTCCTCTTGTACCCCCTCTCAAACCCACTGGGGAAATACTGTTATATTTGCCAGAACCAACAGCGCTCACTGGAGAAGATCGTTGTTTCATAAACTGCAAGTACCAGAAGCACATTGCTGCTGACGCCCACTGGGGCGGGATTCACATTTCAATGCAGACATTTAAACAACGCGGCTGCTGGTTGCTGTTACATGGTGCCTGTGAACAAGAACGATTCACGTTCGAAACGCGTCAGGCTTTTACTTTTGAGTGCGATGTGCATTGTTAACTTACCTGCGATCCTTAATAAAGAAGGAGAAAGCTCCCCCGTGTGTGGCGTCTTCAAGTGGGTAACCTTGTGTGATGGATTTAGTTGCGGCCGGCCCGGTCGCGAAGATGCCCCACTGCTGCAGCGGATCCAGCAGTGACCCACTGGGGTCAAGCATTTGGAACGGGGGAGACCGCATTTAAGGACTTGTAAAAACAGGAAGTTTCCTCTTGTACCCCCTCTCAAACCCACTGGGGAAATACTGTTATATTTGCCAGAACCAACAGCGCTCACTGGAGAAGATCGTTGTTTCATAAACTGCAAGTACCAGAAGCACATTGCTGCTGACGCCCACTGGGGCGGGATTCACATTTCAATGCAGACATTTAAACAACGCGGCTGCTGGTTGCTGTTACATGGTGCCTGTGAACAAGAACGATTCACGTTCGAAACGCGTCAGGCTTTTACTTTTGAGTGCGATGTGCATTGTTAACTTACCTGCGATCCTTAATAAAGAAGGAGAAAGCTCCCCCGTGTGTGGCGTCTTCAAGTGGGTAACCTTGTGTGATGGATTTAGTTGCGGCCGGCCCGGTCGCGAAGATGCCCCACTGCTGCAGCGGATCCAGCAGTGACCCACTGGGGTCAAGCATTTGGAACGGGGGAGACCGCATTTAAGGACTTGTAAAAACAGGAAGTTTCCTCTTGTACCCCCTCTCAAACCCACTGGGGAAATACTGTTATATTTGCCAGAACCAACAGCGCTCACTGGAGAAGATCGTTGTTTCATAAACTGCAAGTACCAGAAGCACATTGCTGCTGACGCCCACTGGGGCGGGATTCACATTTCAATGCAGACATTTAAACAACGCGGCTGCTGGTTGCTGTTACATGGTGCCTGTGAACAAGAACGATTCACGTTCGAAACGCGTCAGGCTTTTACTTTTGAGTGCGATGTGCATTGTTAACTTACCTGCGATCCTTAATAAAGAAGGAGAAAGCTCCCCCGTGTGTGGCGTCTTCAAGTGGGTAACCTTGTGTGATGGATTTAGTTGCGGCCGGCCCGGTCGCGAAGATGCCCCACTGCTGCAGCGGATCCAGCAGTGACCCACTGGGGTCAAGCATTTGGAACGGGGGAGACCGCATTTAAGGACTTGTAAAAACAGGAAGTTTCCTCTTGTACCCCCTCTCAAACCCACTGGGGAAATACTGTTATATTTGCCAGAACCAACAGCGCTCACTGGAGAAGATCGTTGTTTCATAAACTGCAAGTACCAGAAGCACATTGCTGCTGACGCCCACTGGGGCGGGATTCACATTTCAATGCAGACATTTAAACAACGCGGCTGCTGGTTGCTGTTACATGGTGCCTGTGAACAAGAACGATTCACGTTCGAAACGCGTCAGGCTTTTACTTTTGAGTGCGATGTGCATTGTTAACTTACCTGCGATCCTTAATAAAGAAGGAGAAAGCTCCCCCGTGTGTGGCGTCTTCAAGTGGGTAACCTTGTGTGATGGATTTAGTTGCGGCCGGCCCGGTCGCGAAGATGCCCCACTGCTGCAGCGGATCCAGCAGTGACCCACTGGGGTCAAGCATTTGGAACGGGGGAGACCGCATTTAAGGACTTGTAAAAACAGGAAGTTTCCTCTTGTACCCCCTCTCAAACCCACTGGGGAAATACTGTTATATTTGCCAGAACCAACAGCGCTCACTGGAGAAGATCGTTGTTTCATAAACTGCAAGTACCAGAAGCACATTGCTGCTGACGCCCACTGGGGCGGGATTCACATTTCAATGCAGACATTTAAACAACGCGGCTGCTGGTTGCTGTTACATGGTGCCTGTGAACAAGAACGATTCACGTTCGAAACGCGTCAGGCTTTTACTTTTGAGTGCGATGTGCATTGTTAACTTACCTGCGATCCTTAATAAAGAAGGAGAAAGCTCCCCCGTGTGTGGCGTCTTCAAGTGGGTAACCTTGTGTGATGGATTTAGTTGCGGCCGGCCCGGTCGCGAAGATGCCCCACTGCTGCAGCGGATCCAGCAGTGACCCACTGGGGTCAAGCATTTGGAACGGGGGAGACCGCATTTAAGGACTTGTAAAAACAGGAAGTTTCCTCTTGTACCCCCTCTCAAACCCACTGGGGAAATACTGTTATATTTGCCAGAACCAACAGCGCTCACTGGAGAAGATCGTTGTTTCATAAACTGCAAGTACCAGAAGCACATTGCTGCTGACGCCCACTGGGGCGGGATTCACATTTCAATGCAGACATTTAAACAACGCGGCTGCTGGTTGCTGTTACATGGTGCCTGTGAACAAGAACGATTCACGTTCGAAACGCGTCAGGCTTTTACTTTTGAGTGCGATGTGCATTGTTAACTTACCTGCGATCCTTAATAAAGAAGGAGAAAGCTCCCCCGTGTGTGGCGTCTTCAAGTGGGTAACCTTGTGTGATGGATTTAGTTGCGGCCGGCCCGGTCGCGAAGATGCCCCACTGCTGCAGCGGATCCAGCAGTGACCCACTGGGGTCAAGCATTTGGAACGGGGGAGACCGCATTTAAGGACTTGTAAAAACAGGAAGTTTCCTCTTGTACCCCCTCTCAAACCCACTGGGGAAATACTGTTATATTTGCCAGAACCAACAGCGCTCACTGGAGAAGATCGTTGTTTCATAAACTGCAAGTACCAGAAGCACATTGCTGCTGACGCCCACTGGGGCGGGATTCACATTTCAATGCAGACATTTAAACAACGCGGCTGCTGGTTGCTGTTACATGGTGCCTGTGAACAAGAACGATTCACGTTCGAAACGCGTCAGGCTTTTACTTTTGAGTGCGATGTGCATTGTTAACTTACCTGCGATCCTTAATAAAGAAGGAGAAAGCTCCCCCGTGTGTGGCGTCTTCAAGTGGGTAACCTTGTGTGATGGATTTAGTTGCGGCCGGCCCGGTCGCGAAGATGCCCCACTGCTGCAGCGGATCCAGCAGTGACCCACTGGGGTCAAGCATTTGGAACGGGGGAGACCGCATTTAAGGACTTGTAAAAACAGGAAGTTTCCTCTTGTACCCCCTCTCAAACCCACTGGGGAAATACTGTTATATTTGCCAGAACCAACAGCGCTCACTGGAGAAGATCGTTGTTTCATAAACTGCAAGTACCAGAAGCACATTGCTGCTGACGCCCACTGGGGCGGGATTCACATTTCAATGCAGACATTTAAACAACGCGGCTGCTGGTTGCTGTTACATGGTGCCTGTGAACAAGAACGATTCACGTTCGAAACGCGTCAGGCTTTTACTTTTGAGTGCGATGTGCATTGTTAACTTACCTGCGATCCTTAATAAAGAAGGAGAAAGCTCCCCCGTGTGTGGCGTCTTCAAGTGGGTAACCTTGTGTGATGGATTTAGTTGCGGCCGGCCCGGTCGCGAAGATGCCCCACTGCTGCAGCGGATCCAGCAGTGACCCACTGGGGTCAAGCATTTGGAACGGGGGAGACCGCATTTAAGGACTTGTAAAAACAGGAAGTTTCCTCTTGTACCCCCTCTCAAACCCACTGGGGAAATACTGTTATATTTGCCAGAACCAACAGCGCTCACTGGAGAAGATCGTTGTTTCATAAACTGCAAGTACCAGAAGCACATTGCTGCTGACGCCCACTGGGGCGGGATTCACATTTCAATGCAGACATTTAAACAACGCGGCTGCTGGTTGCTGTTACATGGTGCCTGTGAACAAGAACGATTCACGTTCGAAACGCGTCAGGCTTTTACTTTTGAGTGCGATGTGCATTGTTAACTTACCTGCGATCCTTAATAAAGAAGGAGAAAGCTCCCCCGTGTGTGGCGTCTTCAAGTGGGTAACCTTGTGTGATGGATTTAGTTGCGGCCGGCCCGGTCGCGAAGATGCCCCACTGCTGCAGCGGATCCAGCAGTGACCCACTGGGGTCAAGCATTTGGAACGGGGGAGACCGCATTTAAGGACTTGTAAAAACAGGAAGTTTCCTCTTGTACCCCCTCTCAAACCCACTGGGGAAATACTGTTATATTTGCCAGAACCAACAGCGCTCACTGGAGAAGATCGTTGTTTCATAAACTGCAAGTACCAGAAGCACATTGCTGCTGACGCCCACTGGGGCGGGATTCACATTTCAATGCAGACATTTAAACAACGCGGCTGCTGGTTGCTGTTACATGGTGCCTGTGAACAAGAACGATTCACGTTCGAAACGCGTCAGGCTTTTACTTTTGAGTGCGATGTGCATTGTTAACTTACCTGCGATCCTTAATAAAGAAGGAGAAAGCTCCCCCGTGTGTGGCGTCTTCAAGTGGGTAACCTTGTGTGATGGATTTAGTTGCGGCCGGCCCGGTCGCGAAGATGCCCCACTGCTGCAGCGGATCCAGCAGTGACCCACTGGGGTCAAGCATTTGGAACGGGGGAGACCGCATTTAAGGACTTGTAAAAACAGGAAGTTTCCTCTTGTACCCCCTCTCAAACCCACTGGGGAAATACTGTTATATTTGCCAGAACCAACAGCGCTCACTGGAGAAGATCGTTGTTTCATAAACTGCAAGTACCAGAAGCACATTGCTGCTGACGCCCACTGGGGCGGGATTCACATTTCAATGCAGACATTTAAACAACGCGGCTGCTGGTTGCTGTTACATGGTGCCTGTGAACAAGAACGATTCACGTTCGAAACGCGTCAGGCTTTTACTTTTGAGTGCGATGTGCATTGTTAACTTACCTGCGATCCTTAATAAAGAAGGAGAAAGCTCCCCCGTGTGTGGCGTCTTCAAGTGGGTAACCTTGTGTGATGGATTTAGTTGCGGCCGGCCCGGTCGCGAAGATGCCCCACTGCTGCAGCGGATCCAGCAGTGACCCACTGGGGTCAAGCATTTGGAACGGGGGAGACCGCATTTAAGGACTTGTAAAAACAGGAAGTTTCCTCTTGTACCCCCTCTCAAACCCACTGGGGAAATACTGTTATATTTGCCAGAACCAACAGCGCTCACTGGAGAAGATCGTTGTTTCATAAACTGCAAGTACCAGAAGCACATTGCTGCTGACGCCCACTGGGGCGGGATTCACATTTCAATGCAGACATTTAAACAACGCGGCTGCTGGTTGCTGTTACATGGTGCCTGTGAACAAGAACGATTCACGTTCGAAACGCGTCAGGCTTTTACTTTTGAGTGCGATGTGCATTGTTAACTTACCTGCGATCCTTAATAAAGAAGGAGAAAGCTCCCCCGTGTGTGGCGTCTTCAAGTGGGTAACCTTGTGTGATGGATTTAGTTGCGGCCGGCCCGGTCGCGAAGATGCCCCACTGCTGCAGCGGATCCAGCAGTGACCCACTGGGGTCAAGCATTTGGAACGGGGGAGACCGCATTTAAGGACTTGTAAAAACAGGAAGTTTCCTCTTGTACCCCCTCTCAAACCCACTGGGGAAATACTGTTATATTTGCCAGAACCAACAGCGCTCACTGGAGAAGATCGTTGTTTCATAAACTGCAAGTACCAGAAGCACATTGCTGCTGACGCCCACTGGGGCGGGATTCACATTTCAATGCAGACATTTAAACAACGCGGCTGCTGGTTGCTGTTACATGGTGCCTGTGAACAAGAACGATTCACGTTCGAAACGCGTCAGGCTTTTACTTTTGAGTGCGATGTGCATTGTTAACTTACCTGCGATCCTTAATAAAGAAGGAGAAAGCTCCCCCGTGTGTGGCGTCTTCAAGTGGGTAACCTTGTGTGATGGATTTAGTTGCGGCCGGCCCGGTCGCGAAGATGCCCCACTGCTGCAGCGGATCCAGCAGTGACCCACTGGGGTCAAGCATTTGGAACGGGGGAGACCGCATTTAAGGACTTGTAAAAACAGGAAGTTTCCTCTTGTACCCCCTCTCAAACCCACTGGGGAAATACTGTTATATTTGCCAGAACCAACAGCGCTCACTGGAGAAGATCGTTGTTTCATAAACTGCAAGTACCAGAAGCACATTGCTGCTGACGCCCACTGGGGCGGGATTCACATTTCAATGCAGACATTTAAACAACGCGGCTGCTGGTTGCTGTTACATGGTGCCTGTGAACAAGAACGATTCACGTTCGAAACGCGTCAGGCTTTTACTTTTGAGTGCGATGTGCATTGTTAACTTACCTGCGATCCTTAATAAAGAAGGAGAAAGCTCCCCCGTGTGTGGCGTCTTCAAGTGGGTAACCTTGTGTGATGGATTTAGTTGCGGCCGGCCCGGTCGCGAAGATGCCCCACTGCTGCAGCGGATCCAGCAGTGACCCACTGGGGTCAAGCATTTGGAACGGGGGAGACCGCATTTAAGGACTTGTAAAAACAGGAAGTTTCCTCTTGTACCCCCTCTCAAACCCACTGGGGAAATACTGTTATATTTGCCAGAACCAACAGCGCTCACTGGAGAAGATCGTTGTTTCATAAACTGCAAGTACCAGAAGCACATTGCTGCTGACGCCCACTGGGGCGGGATTCACATTTCAATGCAGACATTTAAACAACGCGGCTGCTGGTTGCTGTTACATGGTGCCTGTGAACAAGAACGATTCACGTTCGAAACGCGTCAGGCTTTTACTTTTGAGTGCGATGTGCATTGTTAACTTACCTGCGATCCTTAATAAAGAAGGAGAAAGCTCCCCCGTGTGTGGCGTCTTCAAGTGGGTAACCTTGTGTGATGGATTTAGTTGCGGCCGGCCCGGTCGCGAAGATGCCCCACTGCTGCAGCGGATCCAGCAGTGACCCACTGGGGTCAAGCATTTGGAACGGGGGAGACCGCATTTAAGGACTTGTAAAAACAGGAAGTTTCCTCTTGTACCCCCTCTCAAACCCACTGGGGAAATACTGTTATATTTGCCAGAACCAACAGCGCTCACTGGAGAAGATCGTTGTTTCATAAACTGCAAGTACCAGAAGCACATTGCTGCTGACGCCCACTGGGGCGGGATTCACATTTCAATGCAGACATTTAAACAACGCGGCTGCTGGTTGCTGTTACATGGTGCCTGTGAACAAGAACGATTCACGTTCGAAACGCGTCAGGCTTTTACTTTTGAGTGCGATGTGCATTGTTAACTTACCTGCGATCCTTAATAAAGAAGGAGAAAGCTCCCCCGTGTGTGGCGTCTTCAAGTGGGTAACCTTGTGTGATGGATTTAGTTGCGGCCGGCCCGGTCGCGAAGATGCCCCACTGCTGCAGCGGATCCAGCAGTGACCCACTGGGGTCAAGCATTTGGAACGGGGGAGACCGCATTTAAGGACTTGTAAAAACAGGAAGTTTCCTCTTGTACCCCCTCTCAAACCCACTGGGGAAATACTGTTATATTTGCCAGAACCAACAGCGCTCACTGGAGAAGATCGTTGTTTCATAAACTGCAAGTACCAGAAGCACATTGCTGCTGACGCCCACTGGGGCGGGATTCACATTTCAATGCAGACATTTAAACAACGCGGCTGCTGGTTGCTGTTACATGGTGCCTGTGAACAAGAACGATTCACGTTCGAAACGCGTCAGGCTTTTACTTTTGAGTGCGATGTGCATTGTTAACTTACCTGCGATCCTTAATAAAGAAGGAGAAAGCTCCCCCGTGTGTGGCGTCTTCAAGTGGGTAACCTTGTGTGATGGATTTAGTTGCGGCCGGCCCGGTCGCGAAGATGCCCCACTGCTGCAGCGGATCCAGCAGTGACCCACTGGGGTCAAGCATTTGGAACGGGGGAGACCGCATTTAAGGACTTGTAAAAACAGGAAGTTTCCTCTTGTACCCCCTCTCAAACCCACTGGGGAAATACTGTTATATTTGCCAGAACCAACAGCGCTCACTGGAGAAGATCGTTGTTTCATAAACTGCAAGTACCAGAAGCACATTGCTGCTGACGCCCACTGGGGCGGGATTCACATTTCAATGCAGACATTTAAACAACGCGGCTGCTGGTTGCTGTTACATGGTGCCTGTGAACAAGAACGATTCACGTTCGAAACGCGTCAGGCTTTTACTTTTGAGTGCGATGTGCATTGTTAACTTACCTGCGATCCTTAATAAAGAAGGAGAAAGCTCCCCCGTGTGTGGCGTCTTCAAGTGGGTAACCTTGTGTGATGGATTTAGTTGCGGCCGGCCCGGTCGCGAAGATGCCCCACTGCTGCAGCGGATCCAGCAGTGACCCACTGGGGTCAAGCATTTGGAACGGGGGAGACCGCATTTAAGGACTTGTAAAAACAGGAAGTTTCCTCTTGTACCCCCTCTCAAACCCACTGGGGAAATACTGTTATATTTGCCAGAACCAACAGCGCTCACTGGAGAAGATCGTTGTTTCATAAACTGCAAGTACCA
>CAWUFW010027287.1:0-27846 GCA_963921515.1 Calotriton arnoldi | reverse complement strand
TTCTTTGTCAACACTTACCTTTTGGTCACTGTGATGATGGGGGTTTGGACCCCATTGCCACAATGTTCGAAATGTGCTTCAGCTATGGACCCCACACTTACATTTTGGTCACTGTGATGATGGGGGTTTGGACCCCATTGCCACAATGTTCAAAGTGTGCTTCAGCTATGGACCCCACACTTACATTTTGGTCACTGTGATGATGGGGGTTTGGACCCCATTGCCACAATGTTCAAAATGTGCTTCAGCTATGGACCCCACACTTACATTCTGGTCACTGCGATGATGGGGGTTTGGAACCCATTGCCACAATGTTCAAAGTGTGCTTCAGCTATGGACCCCACACTTACATTTTGGTCACTGTGATGATGGGGGTTTGGACCCCATTGCCACAATGTTTAAAATGTGCTTCAGCTATGGACCCCACACTTACATTCTGGTCACTGTGATGATGGGGGTTTGGAACCCATTGCCACAATGTTCAAAGTGTGCTTCAGCTATGGACCCCAAACTTACATTTTGGTCACTGTGATGATGGGGGTTTGGACCCCATTGCCACATTGTTCTAAGTGTGCTTCAGCTATGGACCCCACACTTACATTTTGGTCACTGTGATGATGGGGGTTTGGACCCCATTGCCACAATGGTCATGGCCTGCTTGCATTGTGGGTGCCACACACATATATGTGTGGCACATGTGCTAGGAGTCACATTGTATGTTCTAAGTCATGTTCGGTGTTGTAGGCATTTGACACAGTCTACACACGCTTGTCATGGTGTTGGGGGATGTCTTCTTCTTGCATTCCCTAGGTTGTGGTGTGCTGGTTGTGTCATGCATTGTCCATCCTATGAGTGGAGGTGGTAGTAGTGGTAGGCATCCTGCCCCCCCTGGCTGAGGGTGGTGGTAGGCATCCTGCCCCCCCTGGGTAAGGGTGGTAGTAGTGGTAGGCATCCAGCCCCCCTGGCTAAGGGTGGTAGTAGTGGTAGGCATCCTGCCCCCTGGGTAAGGGTGGTAGTAGTGGTAGGCATCCTGCCCCCTGGCTAAGGGTGGTAGTAGTGGTAGGCATCCTGCCCCCTGGCTAAGGGTGGTAGTAGTGGTAGGCATCCTGCCCACCCTGGGTAAGGGTGGTAGTAGTGGTAGGCATCCTGCCCACCCTGGGTGAGGGTGGTAGTAGTGGTAGGCATCCAGCCCCCCTGGCTCAGGGTGGTAGTAGTGGTAGGCATCCTGCCCCCCTGGCTAAGGGTGGTAGTAGTGGTAGGCATCCTGCCCCCTGGCTAAGGGTGGTAGTAGTGGTAGGCATCCTGCCCCCCTGGCTAAGGGTGGTAGTAGTGGTGGGCATCCAGCCCCCTGGCTCAGGGTGGTAGTAGTGGTAGGCATCCAGCCCCCCTGGCTAAGGGTGGTAGTAGTGGTAGGCATCCTGCCCCCCTGGCTAAGGGTGGTAGTAGTGGTAGGCATCCTGCCCCCTGGGTAAGGGTGGTAGTAGTGGTAGGCATCCTGCCCCCTGGCTAAGGGTGGTAGTAGTGGTAGGCATCCTGCCCCCTGGGTAAGGGTGGTAGTAGTGGTAGGCATCCAGCCCCCTGGCTAAGGGTGGTAGTAGTGGTAGGCATCCTGCCCCCTGGCTAAGGATGGTAGTAGTGGTAGGCATCCTGCCCACCCTGGGTAAGGGTGGTAGTAGTGGTAGGCATCCAGCCCCCCTGGGTAGGGTGGTAGTAGTGGTAGGCATCCAGCCCCCCTGGCTAAGGGTGGTAGTAGTGGTAGGCATCCTGCCCCCTGGGTAGGGGTGGTAGTAGTGGTAGGCATCCTGCCCCCTGGCTAAGGGTGGTAGTAGTGGTAGGCATCCTGCCCCCTGGCTAAGGGTGGTAGTAGTGGTAGGCTTCCTGCCCACCCTGGGTGAGGGTGGTAGTAGTGGTAGGCATCCTGCCCCCCCTGGCTAAGGGTGGTGGTAGGCATCCAGCCCCCCCTGGGTGAGGGTGGTAGTAGTGGTAGGCATCCAGCCCCCTGGGTAGTGGTGGTGGTGCGCATTCAGGCCCCTGTGTGCATATGTGGCATTGGTGATGGGCATCCCGCCCCTATGGTGCTGCTGTTGCTGGTGTAAGTATATTCTGCATCCCTCTGTGTGTGTGTGATGTGTCGTGTACGTGTTGTATGTGTTTTGTGGTTGGTGTCTGGCTTACCTTCTGCGCCGTACGCATCCGTGCCTGTTCCGGTAGTAAATGTAGAATATCGGTATGATCGGGACGAAGGGATTCATGGTTGGTTCGTGTCGTTCGTCCTTCTCGTTGCTTCGCGGCCGTCCTCGTCGCTTTGCCTCGTCCTCGTCGCTTCGCGTGCGTCCTCGTCGCTTCGCGTCATCCCCGTCGCTGCCGTGTTCGGTCTCGTAGCCGTGGATCGTGTTGTGGCGCGAATCGGAGCTATGTGCGCCTCTCCCGGATGCTTTGACGTGCCGTGCGTAGCGGCGGGTTCGGCGCGTATGGAAAGCGCCATCGTACTCGTTCGGCCGGACGGAGCTGCATTTTCCCTTCCGTGCGACTCGATTCAGCGTTTCCGGATTCGCCTCGATCGGGGAACAGGACCTGGTTTGGGTGAGTACGGCTCGGCCGGATTCTTTGCTGTTGTGCGCATCGTACTTACTCGTTCGGTGTGCATGTACGGATCGGTCGGGAAACAGGCTTTCGCATGGCTTTTTTCCCGACCGAATGGTGTTGGGTGCGCCTCCGACCGAGATCGGAATCGGCCCCCAAGTCTCCTTCCTCCATCCCTCAGGCCCCCACTCCACAGGTGCCCCCACCACACCCTGCCCCAGGTTCCCCCACCCACAGATACACCATCCCCAAAGGGATCAGGCCTTCTCCCCCTGCCACTTGCTCTTCCGGCCCCACACCCCCTGCTGCGCTTGTCTGTGCCACTGGTGTGGTGAGGGTGTCCTCCCCCTCTGTCCTGCCCACCTTACCTGATCCCCATTCCCCTCCCCTGGAGGTAGGCACTGCAGTGGAGGCCACTACCACCCTGTCTGACTTGGGCACTGCAGTGGCGAACCTGTCCACTCCATCTCCACTGCAGTCGTGCCGGCGCCCACACCATCTGAGTCATGCCCCCCAGTTGTGCCGGCACACACCATGTCAGACACCTCCACTGCAGTTGTCAGTGGCTCTCCAGCACCCACCACCCCTTCCCTGCCTCCTTCTGGTGAGCCCTGATCCTGTCCCTGCCGGTGCCTGGCCTGCCCCCCGTATGCCCCTCCGAGGGGATTGTCCCTGGTTTTCATCAGTGCAGGCATGCCTAGGGTGACATCTGCCACTGTCACCCTGTTTTGACTTTCATGATGGACTGGCCATTGGCCTTTGTTTATTTTTTACATGACTTCAACTTTTGAACCCACATATGCTGAATAAAGCAACTTTCTGTTCTCTAGTGCTTTTGCTTCTGATGTACATGATGTTGATGATGCTAACCATGCCCTTGCTGCAGTGATGGTGATATTTGGTCTCATGAATATGTAGTGTTACTGTGCAGGAACCCATGTGGTCCAGGGGACTGTGTCCTATCCTGTGGTGTATCCATGTCATCCTTAGCAGCATCTGAGGGTGTCATGTTTTCAATATTTGGCAATGGGATTTCCTACTTACATTAGCAATGTCACATCTGTGGCTTCTACCCCTGCACATCTGTTGTGCTTGCCATTGTTCAATTAGTCTACTTCCCTGACCGTGTGGCCATCTCCACTGGACATGCAGGTTTGGGCATCAATGGGGAAGGACTCATCTGTGTTGTCAGTGCAACTTGCTATACATGTGTGTTGGATCTGTGCTGATGATTTCGTTGACACTCCCATGACCAGGCTGATGTGACAGGAGCCTTCATTTGGTGCTAATTGTTGACTGTGTGACCAAGTGTTCTGCTGACATGATGGAGCCCTACTGAGGCGACATATGGCACAGCTTTCCTCACACAGGAGTGGAGTCCCCTCATGGCAGTGTGTGCTCCTGTGACATCGCCTGCGCCCAAGGTGTGTGTTGTATGAGCATGTCTGTGTGTTCACTTCCATTTTGCTGTGCCTGCTGGGATCCCTAGTGATGTTCCTGTTTGTGATGCTTGCTGAGTTGACCTATGTTCCCCCAAAGTCTTCTCCCTGGGTTCTCTGTGATGTGGGTGCATGGCACATTACTGGTCATCAGGGTGTCACCCATCGGTGTGTTTGCTGTCAGGGTTGAGTTTGTGGGCAGACGCTGATGGGTCACAGTCAGGATTCCCTTGGCACTTGTTGTTTACACCTGTCATGTGATTTCCGGTTTGTGTTAGCTTTCATTGGTTGTGACACGTTGTGTGTGTGACTGCTGGCACTCCTCAGGGTCAGGGCTGCAATGTTGGTAGTTGTCTATGTGTGTTCTTTGTGGGTGACCTTGGCTTCTTCATTGGTGTGTGACTGTGGCTGGGATCACATTGGTTGGTGTGGTATTGCCGTCATGTCCATGTACAGCGTAGTGTGCAGTGTGTCAGACATTCAGGAGTCTTGTTGAGTGGCCATGTGTGATGTGTTTCTGCACCTTGGTTCCCGCCACCCCCCCCCTGGGATTGTCATGGGTGCATGTGCAATGTCACCAGTGCATGTGAGCTTCACTGCTGCACATTGTTGGAGGTCGAGGTGTGTGGTGTTGAGTGTGCAGATGAGAGTTGTTGCCCGGCTGGACCCCTGCCTCCATGTTGGCCTTGGCTTACTGGCCGTGCTGATTGATTTGTGCTTGTGTAGGTGTGATGGTAGTTTGTTGCTCAGGACACATGACTGTGGTTCACAGTGTGAACGACATCTAGCTTTGTCATCACAGTGGGATTGTAATGCAGCCCAGGGTCACCACATTGTGGGGGCCCTGGGGGTAAGTGCTGTGGTGTCTCTGTGTCTTGCTGTGTCAGTTGCTGTTCCTACATGCTTGTGTGACATGTGTGATTTGTGCTCCCTCTCATCTGACAATGCCTGATTGCCCACATAGGGGATTTGGATCCATGAGTTACCTTTGTGTGGCACTGTATGCACATATGTGTAATTGGTATTCAGGCCTCCTCATGTGTTGTGTGGTTGCCTGGGGACACTGGTACCCCCCTCACCTGTTGTGTTTGATGTGCAGTGTGGGTCTGCCTGTTTGTGTTTGTGCATCTGCACCACTGCATTGGCATATCTTTAGTGTGCCATTGGCTGTATGTTGTTTGGTGTGTTTCCCCTGCTGTCCCTGGGACTCCTAGGTCATCAGTCAGCACAATGATCATTGTTTGTGTGTCCCATTGCTGCCATGGTATGGTATCTGTTCACCTCACATCTACAGTCTCCACAGGGTATCTGCATTTGTGTGCCCATTGGTGCTAATATGTGGGTCTGCATTCTGATGGTCACTTCTGTCATTGTGTCATTGATGAATGTTGACAGTGTCAGCCCCCATGGGTGATGTTTGTCTGCACATGGCCAAAGGTATGTCTTATTTGCACTGCACTGTTTGCCTCCCCCAATCTATGTTGCTATGGGACACAAGCACTACTTTGCCCTGATGTGTTTGTTGTTCTGTGACCAGGAATCATCCATGCAGTTTGGCAGTTGCAGCTTTTTCTTTGTCAACACTTACATATTGGTCACTGTGATGATGGGGGTTTGGACCCCATTGCCACAATGTTCAAAATGTGCTTCAGCTATGGACCCCACACTTACATTTTGGTCACTGTGATGATGGGGGTTTGGACCCCATTGCCACAATGTTCAAAATGTGCTTCAGCTATGGACTCCCACACTTACATTTTGGTCACTGTGATGATGGGGTTTGGACCCCATTGCCACAATGTTCAAAATGTGCTTCAGCTATGGACCCCACACTTACATTTTGGTCACTGTGATGATGGGGGTTTGGACCCCATTGCCACAATGTTCTAAATGTGCTTCATCTATTGACCCCACACTTACATTTTGGTCACTGTGATGATGGGGGTATGGACCCCATTGCCACAATGTTCAAAATGTGCTTCAGCTATGGACCCCACACTTACATTTTGGTCACTGTGATGATGGGGGTTTGGACCCCATTTACACAATGGTCATGGCCTGCTTGCATTGTGGGGGCCACACACATTTATGTGTGGCACATGTGATAGGGGGTCACATTGTATGTTCAAAGTCATGTTCAGTGTTGTAGGCATTTGACACAGTCTACACAGGCTTGTCATGGTGTTGGGGGATGTCTTTATGTTGCATTCTTTATGTTGGTGTGTGCTTGTTGTGTCATGTATTAGCCATCCTGTGAGTGGGGGTGTTGTTGGTGGTAGGCATCCAGCCCCCCATGGGTAGAGGTGGTAGTAGTGGTAGGCATCTGTCACCCCCTGGGTAAGGGTGGTAGTAGTGACACGTATCCAGCCCCCATGGGTAGAGGTGGTAGTAGTGGTAGGCATCTGTCACCCCTGGGTAAGGGTGGTAGTAGTGACAGGCATCCAGCCCTGCATGGGTAGAGGTGGTAGTAGTGGTAGGCATCTGGCACCCCCTGGGTAAGGGTGGTAGTAGTGACAGGCATCCAGCCCCCCATGGGTAGAGGTGGTAGTAGTGGTAGGCATCAGGCACCCCCTGGGTAGAGGTGGTAGTAGTGACAGGCATCTGGCACCCCTGGGTAAGGGTGGTAGTAGTGACAGGCATCCAGCCCCCATGGGTAGAGGTGGTAGTAGTGACAGGCATCCAGCACCCCCTGGGTAGAGGTGGTAGTAGTGGTAGGCATCCAGCCCCCATGGGTAAGGGTGGTAGTAGTGGTAGGCATCTGGCACCCCCTGGGTAAGGGTGGTAGTAGTGACAGGCATCCAGCCCCCCATGGGTATAGGTGGTAGTAGTGGTAGGCATCTGGCACCCCTGGGTAGAGGTGGTAGTAGTGGTGGGCATCTGGCACCCCTGGGTAAGGGTGGTAGTAGTGACAGGCATCCAGCCCCCCATGGGTAGAGGTGGTAGTAGTGGTAGGCATCTGGCACCCCCTGGGTAGAGGTGGTAGTAGTGACAGGCATCTGGCACCCCTTGGGTAAGGGTGGTAGTAGTGACAGGCATCCAGCCCCCCATGGGTAAAGGTGGTAGTGGTGGTAGGCATCTGGCACCCCTGGGTAGAGGTGGTAGTAGTGGTAGGCATCTGGCACCCCCTGGTTAAGGGTGGTAGTAGTGACAGGCATCCAGCCCCCCATGGGAAGAGGTGGTAGTAGTGGTAGGCATCTGGCACCCCCTGGGTAGAGGTGGTAGTAGTGGTAGGCATCTGGCACCCTGGGTAAGGGTGGTAGTAGTGACAGGCATCTGGCACCCCTGGGTAAGGGTGGTAGTAGTGACAGGCATCCAGCCCCCCATGGGTAGAGGTGGTAGTGGTGGTAGGCATCTGGCACCCCCTGGGCAGAGGTGGTAGTAGAGGTAGGCATCTGGCACCCCCTGGGTAAGGGTGGTAGTAGTGACAGGCATCTGGCACCCCCTGGGTAAGGGTGGTAGTAGTGACAGGCATCCAGCCCCCATGGGTAGAGGTGGTAGTGGTGGTAGGCATCTGGCACCCCCTGGGTAAGGGTGGTAGTAGTGGTAGGCATCCAGCCCCCCATGGGTAAGGGTGGTAGTAGTGGTAGGCATCTGGCATCCCCTGGGTAAGGGTGGTAGTAGTGACAGGCATCTGGCACCCCTGGGTAGAGGTGGTAGTAGTGGTAGGCATCTGGCACCCCCTGGGTAGAGGTGGTAGTAGTGGTAGGCATCTGGCACCCCTGGGTAAGGGTGGTAGTAGTGGTAGGCATCCAGCCCCCATGGGTAAGGGTGGTAGTAGTGGTAGGCATCTGGCACCCCCTGGGTAAGGGTGGTAGTAGTGACAGGCATCCAGCCCCCCATGGGTAGAGGTGGTAGTGGTGGTAGGCATCTGGCACCCCCTGGGTAGAGGTGGTAGTAGTGGTGGGCATCTGGCACCCCCTGGGTAAGGGTGGTAGTAGTGACATGCATCTGGCAACCCCTGGGTAGGGGTGGTAGTAGTGACAGGCATCCAGCCCCCATGGGTAGAGGTGGTAGTGGTGGTAGGCATCTGGCACCCCCTGGGTAAGGGTGGTAGTAGTGGTAGGCATCCAGCCCCCATGGGTAAGGGTGGTAGTAGTGGTAGGCATCTGGCACCCCTGGGTAAGGGTGGTAGTAGTGACAGGCATCCAGCCCCCATGGGTAGAGGTGGTAGTAGTGGTAGGCATCTGGCACCCCTGGGTAGAGGTGGTAGTAGTGGTAGGCATCTGGTACCCCCTGGGTAGAGGTGGTAGTAGTGGTGGGCATCTGGCACCCCTGGGTAAGGGTGGTAGTAGTGACAGGCATCCAGCCCCCATGGGTAGAGGTGGTAGTAGTGGTAGGCATCTGGCACCCCTGGGTAGAGGTGGTAGTAGTGACAGGCATCTGGCACCCCTGGGTAAGGGTGGTAGTAGTGACAGGCATCCAGCCCCCATGGGTAGAGGTGGTAGTAGTGGTAGGCATCTGGCACCCCTGGGTAGAGGTGGTAGTAGTGGTAGGCATCTGGCACCCTGGGTAGAGGTGGTAGTAGTGGTAGGCATCTGGCACCCCCTGGGTAAGGGTGGTAGTAGTGGTAGGCATCCAGCCCCCCATGGGTAAGGGTGGTAGTAGTGGTAGGCATCTATCACCCCCTGGGTAAGGGTGGTAGTAGTGACACGCATCCAGCCCCCCAAGGGTAGAGGTGGTAGTGGTGGTAGGCATCTGGCACCCCCTGGGTAGAGGTGGTAGTAGTGGTAGGCATCTGGCACCCCATGGGTAAGGGTGGTAGTAGTGACAGGCATCTGGCACCCCCTGGGTAAGGGTGGTAGTAGTGACAGGCATCCAGCCCCCCATGGGTAGAGGTGGTAGTAGTGGTAGGCATCTGGCACCCCCTGGGTAAGGGTTGTAGTAGTGGTAGGCATCCAGCCCCCCATGGGTAAGGGTGGTAGTAGTGGTAGGCATCTGGTACCCCCTGGGTAAGGGTGGTAGTAGTGACAGGCATCCAGCCCCCCCTGGGTAGAGGTGGTAGTAGTGGTAGGCATCTGGCACCCCCTGGGTAGAGGTGGTAGTAGTGGTAGGCATCTGGCACCCCCTGGGTAGAGGTGGTAGTAGTGGTGGGCATCTGGCACCCCTGGGTAAGGGTGGTAGTAGTGACAGGCATCCAGCCCCCATGGGTAGAGGTGGTAGTAGTGGTAGGCATCTGGCACCCCTGGGTAGAGGTGGTAGTAGTGACAGGCATCTGGCACCCCTGGGTAAGGGTGGTAGTAGTGACAGGCATCCAGCCCCCATGGGTAGAGGTGGTAGTGGTGGTAGGCATCTGGCACCCCTGGGTAGAGGTGGTAGTAGTGGTAAGCATCTGGTACCCCCTGGGTAAGGGTGGTAGTAGTGACAGGCATCCAGCCCCCATGGGTAGAGGTGGTAGTAGTGGTAGGCATCTGGCACCCCTGGGTAGAGGTGGTAGTAGTGATAGGCATCTGGCACCCCCTGGGTAGAGGTGGTAGTAGTGGTGGGCATCTGGCACCCCCTGGGTAAGGGTGGTAGTAGTGTCAGGCATCCAGCCCCCCATGGGTAGAGGTGGTAGTAGTGGTAGGCATCTGGCACCCCCTGGGTAGAGGTGGTAGTAGTGACAGGCATCCTGCACCCCCTGGGTAAGGGTGGTAGTAGTGACAGGCATCCAGCCCCCCATGGGTAGAGGTGGTAGTGGTGGTAGGCATCTGGCACCCCCTGGGTAGAGGAGGTAGTAGTGGTAGGCATCTGGCACCCCCTGGGTAAGGGTGGTAGTAGTGACAGGCATCCAGCCCCCCATGGGTAGAGGTGGTAGTAGTGGTAGGCATCTGGCACCCCCTGGGTAAGGGTGGTAGTAGTGGTAGTCATCCAGCCCCCCATGGGTAAGGGTGGTAGTAGTGGTAGGCATCTGGCACCCCCTGGGTAAGGGTGGTAGTAGTGACAGGCATCCAGCCCCCCATGGGTAGAGGTGGTAGTAGTGGTAGGCATCTGGCACCCCCTGGGTAGAGGTGGTAGTAGTGGTAGGCATCTGGCACCCCCTGGGAAGAGGTGGTAGTAGTGGTAGGCATCTGGCACCCCCTGGGTAAGGGTGGTAGTAGTGGTAGGCATCCAGCCCCCCATGGGTAAGGGTGGTAGTAGTGGTAGGCATCTGGCACCCCCTGGGTAAGGGTGGTAGTAGTGGTAGGCATCCAGCCCCCCTGGGTAGAGGTGGTAGTAGTGGTAGGCATCTGGCACCCCCTGGGTAGAGGTGGTAGTAGTGGTAGGCATCCGGGCCCCTATGTGTATATGTGGCATTGGTGATGGCCATCCCGCCCCTATGGTGCTGCTGTTGCTGGTGTAAGTAATTTCTGCATCCCTCTGTGTGTGTGTGATGTGTCGGGTACGTGTAGTTTGTTTTTGTGGTTGGTGTCTGACTTACCTTCTGCGCCGTACGCGTCCGTGCCTGTTCCGGTAGTAGATGTAGAATATTGGTAGGATCGGCACGATGGGATTCATGGTTGGTTCGTCTCGTTCGTCTTTCTCGTTGCTTCGCCTCGTCCTCGTCGCTGGCGTGTTCGTCTCGTAGCCGTGGATCATGTTGTGGCGCGAATCGGAGCTTATGTGCGCCTCTCCCGGATGCTTTGACGTGCCGTGCGTAGCGACGGTTTCGGCGCGTACGGGAAGCGCATCGTACTTGTCCGGCCGGACGGGGGCTGCATTTTGGCTTCCGTGCGACTCGATTCTGCGTTTACGGATCCGGCTCGGTCGGGAACAGGACCTGGATTGGGTGAGTACGACTGGGGCGGAATCTATGCTGTTATGCGCATCGTACTTGCTCGTTCGGAATAATGTGCGGTTCGGTCGGGAAACAGGCATTCGCATGGCTTTTTTCCCGACTGAATGATGTTAGGTGCGCCTCCGACCGAGATCGGAATCGGCCCCTAAATCTATGTACCTGATCCTTTAATATGAGTGACTCTCTTTACAAGTGAGACTGTTTATCAACTAACGCATCATATCTAAATTTAGCACACAGTGGATTGTGGTCACTACATATATTTTGCATCGTAAAGAAGCAGACACTATAATATAATCAGTTGTAGTACAATGGCTCCTGCCCTTGAAAGTGGGAACTAGGCCACCCGAGAGGTACTCATCCCAAATTAACAAGTTAGTGAGGCAAAACTCAAATAGTATGGTATTTAAAAACACCCCCTGCGGTGAGTGACTAAAGTGCACCTGTGCTGAGTTAGGGCAAGAAACATCTTTCTCCATTGTCAATCCACATGATGTGCAAGGGTGCAAGTTAAAATCACCAAAAATTAGTGTGGTAATAGGTTTGGAAAAAGACAATAAATATCCTTCTAAAAAATTACTTAAAACGTTAACCAGGGTAACAGTTTCTGAGATAGAGTAATAAACATTTATAACTAACATTGTGGAAATATTATCAAAGGTTAGCAATGTACATAGACGGTTGAGACTGTCGATAGGAACCACATCTGCATATCACATCCTAGGCCCAGCTTAACCAAAGTGGCAATCACCCCCTTAGGTCTACAATGAGAGGATGGCTCAGCATTCTTACTGAAAGATGTGTATCCAGCCAGTCTCACATCCCCAGCAACACTCCAAGTCTCTTGTAGGCAGATAATATAGCATGAAAACAACTTGGATTTCTCTTGGTCATCAAATCTGTTACATAGTTGAAATTCCTCCCTGTGACCTGTACCTGACACCATAGGGCACCTATTATTAAAAGGCTGACTGAATGGAACCACTGTGAGCGGTCTGGGACGTGGCAGGGGATAGAAGAAGCCTAAAGGATAAAGTTGAATGTCTGACCTTGTGGACAGGTTGGACCTAGGAGCAAGTAATATCTGTTCCAGTTGTCGAGGATTCCTAAAGTTGACCACAATACAGTCACTCGCTCAGGACTTGGGAGATTCCCTGAGCCAGCCCACCCTACGCACCATAATGATTTCATAATATAAAGAGGAGGCTGAAAAGTTCAGCCATTGCGATAACCAACAGATAACCTTATTTTTTATCTGACTATAGCTCTCTTCAACAACCCTTGCTAATGGGAGGTGCAATGGTCAGTACAAGAACGTAGGGGGTTGAGACTGGGAGTAATTGCAAGACATTCTTCATAGGAGTTGGCCCAGCCTTAGTAGCGGGGATGCTATTGGTATTATGAGAATGAGCTCTCAGACTCAAGGTGTGGTCACTAGGGGCTACTGAAATGAGAGTAGATGAACTAGATTAGAAATTACTCCCGCCTGCTAACATATTTTTAGAAGCATCAGCAGCCGCATATACACACGGTAAGAGAATAAGTTGGCAGCTGGATTGAACCACTGGGGCTGACTGAGGTTTAGGAGATGTGACATGGTGAGTCCTGGGGACAGATGCCTGGGAGGAGACACCAGAGGGAGTGCTCAGGGAGCATAGTCTACTCTCCAGGCTGTCAATATCACTAAGGGCCCGATTCACAAATGTAATCTGAGACAAAATCCTAACTTTACGACTTTCGGTATTCACAAAGCACACTTAGGAGTAGTAAAGTTAGGATTTTGTCTCAGTTAAACTTAAGTTTTGGTCTTAAGTTTAACTTAAGACCAAAACTTAGGTTTAACTGAGACAAAGTTTTGGTCTTAAGTTTAAGTTTTGGTCTTAAGATTAACTTAAGACCAAAACTTAAGTTTAACTGAGACAAAGTTTTGGTCTTATGTTTAACTTAAGACCAAAACTTAAGTTTAACTGAGACAAAATCCTAACTTTACTACTCCTAAATGCCCTTTGTGAATACCGAAAGTCGTAAAGTTAGGCTACTACTCCTAAATGCCCTTTGTGAATACCGAAAGTTGTAAAGTTAGGATTTTGTCTCAGATCACTTTTGTGAATCGGGCCCTAAGATCAAGGGGCCGATTCCGATCTCGGTCGGAGGCGCACCCAATAGCATTCGGTCGGGAAAAAAGCCATGCGAAAGCCAGTTTCCCGACCGATCCGTACAGCACACCGAACGAGCAAGTACGATGCGCACAACAGCAAAAATCCCGGCCGAGCCGTACTCACCCAAACCAGGTCCTGTTCTCCGACCGAGGCGAATCCGGAAACGCCGAATCGAGTCGCACGGAAGGGAAAATGCAGCCCCGTCCGGCCGGACAAGTACGATGCGCTTCCGTACGCGCCGAACCCGTCGCTACGCACGGCACGTCAAAGCATCCGGAGAGGCGCACATAAGCTCCGAATCGCGCCACAACACGATCCACGGCTACGAGACGAACACAGCACCGACGAGGACGACGCGAGCGGCGAGGACGAAGCCAAGCGACGAGGACGACGCGAAGCAACGAGAAGGACGAACGACACGAACCAACCATGAATCCCTTCGTCCCGATCATACCAATATTCTACATCTACTACCGGAACAGGCACGGACGCGTACGGCGCAGAAGGTAAGTCAGACACCAACCACAAAACACATACAACACGTACACGACACATCACACACATACACTGGGAATCTGAATATACTTACACCAGCAACAGCAGCACCATAGGGGCGGGATGCCCATCACCAATGCCACATATGCACACAGGGGCCTGAATGCGCGCCACCACCCCAACCCAGGGGGCTGGATGCCAACCACCACAACCACCCTTAGCCAGGGGGTGCCAGATGCCCACCACCACTACCACCCTTAGCCAGGGGGCTGGATGCCTACCACTACTACCACCCTCACCCAGGGCGGGCTGGATGCCTACCACCACCCTTAGCCAGGGGGCTGGATGCCTACCACAACTACCACCCCCACCCAGGGGGCAGGATGCCTACCACTACTACCACCCTCACCCAGGGGGCAGGATGCCCACCACTACTACCACCCTTAGCCAGGGGGCAGGATGCCCACCACTACTACCACCCTTAGCCAGGGGGCAGGATGCCCACCACTACTACCACCCTCACCCAGGGGGCAGGATGCCCACCACTACTACCACCCTTAGCCAGGGGGGCAGGATGCCCACCACTACTACCACCCTCACCCAGGGGGCAGGATGCCCACCACTACTACCACCCTTAGCCAGGGGGCTGGATGCCTACCACTACTACCACCCTTAGCCAGGGGGCTGGATGCCTACCACTACTACCACCCTCAACCAGGGGGCTGGATGCCTACCACTACTACCACCCTCACCCAGGGCGGGCTGGATGCCTACCACCACCCTTAGCCAGGGGGCTGGATGCCTACCACTACTACCACCCCCACCCAGGGGGCAGGATGCCTACCACTACTACCACCCTCACCCAGGGGGCAGGATGCCCACCACTACTACCACCCTTAGCCAGGGGGCAGGATGCCCACCACTACTACCACCCTTAGCCAGGGGGCTGGATGCCTACCACTACTACCACCCTTAGCCAGGGGGCTGGATGCCTACCACTACTACCACCCTCAACCAGGGGGCAGGATGCCTACCACTACTACCACCCTCACCCAGGGGGCAGGATGCCCACCACTACTACCACCCTTAGCCAGGGGGCAGGATGCCCACCACTACTACCACCCCCACCCAGGGGGCAGGATGCCTACCACTACTACCACCCTCACCCAGGGGGCAGGATGCCCACCACTACTACCACCCTTAGCCAGGGGGGCAGGATGCCCACCACTACTACCACCCTCACCCAGGGGGCAGGATGCCCACCACTACTACCACCCTTAGCCAGGGGGCTGGATGCCTACCACTACTACCACCCTTAGCCAGGGGGCTGGATGCCTACCACTACTACCACCCTCAACCAGGGGGCAGGATGCCTACCACTACTACCACCCTCACCCAGGGGGGCAGGATGCCCACCACTACTACCACCCTTAGCCAGGGGGCAGGATGCCCACCACTACTACCACCCCCACCCAGGGGGCAGGATGCCTACCACTACTACCACCCTTAGCCAGGGGGGCAGGATGCCCACCACTACTACCACCCTCACCCAGGGGGCAGGATGCCCACCACTACTACCACCCTTAGCCAGGGGGCTGGATGCCTACCACTACTACCACCCTTAGCCAGGGGGCTGGATGCCTACCACTACTACCACCCTCACCCAGGGGGCAGGATGCCCACCACTACTACCACCCTCACCCAGGGGGCAGGATGCCCACCACTACTACCACCCTTAGCCAGGGGGCTGGATGCCTACCACCCTTAGCCAGGGGGCTGGATGCCTACCACTACTACCACCCTCAACCAGGGGGCAGGATGCCTACCACTACTACCACCCTCACCCAGGGGGGCAGGATGCCCACCACTACTACCACCCTTAGCCAGGGGGCTGGATGCCTACCACCACCCTTAGCCAGGGGGCTGGATGCCTACCACTACTACCACCCCCACCCAGGGGGCAGGATGCCCACCACTACTACCACCTCACCCAGGGGGCAGGATGCCCACCACTACTACCACCCTTAGCCAGGGGGCAGGATGCCCACCACTACTACCACCCTCACCCAGGGGGCAGGATGCCCACCACTACTACCACCCTTAGCCAGGGGGCTGGATGCCTACCACCACCCTTAGCCAGGGGGGCTGGATGCCTACCACTACTACCACCCCCACCCAGGGGGCAGGATGCCCACCACTACTACCACCCTCACCCAGGGGGCAGGATGCCCACCACTACTACCACCCTTAGCCAGGGGGCAGGATGCCCACCACTACTACCACCCTCACCCAGGGGGCAGGATGCCCACCACTACTACCACCCTTAGCCAGGGGGCAGGATGCCTACCACTACTACCACCCTCACCCAGGGGGGCAGGATGCCCACCACTACTACCACCCTTAGCCAGGGGGGCTGGATGCCTACCACCACCCTTAGCCAGGGGGCTGGATGCCTACCACTACTACCACCCCACCCAGGGGGCAGGATGCCTACCACTACTACCACCCTCACCCAGGGGGCAGGATGCCACCACTACTACCACCCTTAGCCAGGGGGCTGGATGCCTACCACCACCCTTAGCCAGGGGGCTGGATGCCTACCACTACTACCACCCCCACCCAGGGGGCAGGATGCCTACCACTACTACCACCCTCACCCAGGGGGCAGGATGCCCACCACTACTACCACCCTCACCCAGGGGGCAGGATGCCCACCACTACTACCACCCTTAGCCAGGGGGGCAGGATGCCCACCACTACTACCACCCTCACCCAGGGGGCAGGATGCCCACCACTACTACCACCCTTAGCCAGGGGGCAGGATGCCTACCACTACTACCACCCTCACCCAGGGGGGCAGGATGCCCACCACTACTACCACCCTTAGCCAGGGGGGCTGGATGCCTACCACCACCCTTAGCCAGGGGGGCTGGATGCCTACCACTACTACCACCCCACCCAGGGGGCAGGATGCCTACCACTACTACCACCCTCACCCAGGGGGGCAGGATGCCCACCACTACTACCACCCTTAGCCAGGGGGGCTGGATGCCTACCACCACCCTTAGCCAGGGGGCTGGATGCCTACCACTACTACCACCCCACCCAGGGGGCAGGATGCCTACCACTACTACCACCCTCACCCAGGGGGGCAGGATGCCCACCACTACTACCACCCTCACCCAGGGGGCAGGATGCCCACCACTACTACCACCCTTAGCCAGGGGGCAGGATGCCTACCACTACTACCACCCCCACTCATAGGATGGACAATGCATGACACAACAAGCACACCACAACCTAGGGAATGCAAGATTAAGACATCCCCCCACCACCATGACAAGCGTGTGAGCAGGCTGTGTCAAATGCCTACAACACCGAACATGACATTGAACATACAATGTGACCCCTAGCACATGTGCCACACATATATGTGTGTGGCACCCACAATGCAAGCAGCCCATGACCATTGTGGCAATGGGGCCTAAACCCCCATCATCACAGTGACCAAAAGGCAAGTGTGGGGTCCATAGCTGAAGCACATTTTGACCATTGTGGCAATGGGGTCTAAACCCCCATCATCACAGTGACCAAAAGGCAAGTGTGGGGTCCATAGCTGAAGCACATTTTGACCATTGTGGCAATGGGGTCTAAACCCCCATCATCACAGTGACCAAAAGGCAAGTGTGGGGTCCATAGCTGAAGCACATTTTGACCATTGTGGCAATGGGGCCTAAACCCCCATCATCACAGTGACCAAAAGGCAAGTGTGGGGTCCATAGCTGAAGCACATTTTGACCATTGTGGCAATGGGGTCTAAACCCCCATCATCACAGTGACCAAAAGGTAAGTGTGGGGTCCATAGCTGAAGCACATTTTGACCATTGTGGCAATGGGGTCTAAACCCCATCATCACAGTGACCAAAAGGCAAGTGTGGGGTCCATAGCTGAAGCACATTTTGACCATTGTGGCAATGGGGCCTAAACCCCCATCATCACAGTGACCAAAAGGCAAGTGTGGGGTCCATAGCTGAAGCACATTTTGACCATTGTGGCAATGGGGTCTAAACCCCCATCATCACAGTGACCAAAAGGCAAGTGTGGGGTCCATAGCTGAAGCACATTTTGACCATTGTGGCAATGGGGTCTAAACCCCCATCATCACAGTGACCAAAAGGCAAGTGTGGGGTCCATAGCTGAAGCACATTTTGACCATTGTGGCAATGGGGTCTACACCCTCATCATCACAGTGACCAAAAGGTAATTGTTGACAAAGAAAGAGCTGCAACTGCCAAACTGCATGGATCATTCCTGGTCACAGAACCAAAAACTCATCTGTGGCAAAGTAGTGTATGTGTCCCATTGCAACATAAATTGGGGGAGCCAAATACTGCAGTGCAAATGAAACATTCCTTTGGCCATGTGCAGACAAACAACACCCATGGGGGCTGAGACCGTCAACAGTCATCAATGACACAATGACAGAAGTGACCATCAGAATGCAGAACCACATATTTGCACCAATGGGCACACAAATGCAGATACCCTGTGGAGACAGCAGATGTGAGGTGAACAGATACCATACCATGGCAGCAATGGGACACACAAACCATGATCACTGTGCTGACCGATGACCTAGGAGTCCCAGGGACAGCAGGGGAAACACACCAAACAACATACAGCCAATGGCACACCCAAGATATGCCAATGCAGTGGTGCAGATGCACAAACACAAACAGGCAGACCAACACTGTCATCATACACAGCAGGTGAGGGGTGGGGGTGCCATTGTCCCCAGGCAACAACACAACACATGAGGAGAGCTGAATACCAATCATACAGATGTGCATACACTGCCACACTAAGGTAACTCATGGATCCAAATCCCTATGTGGGCAAGCAGGCATTGACAGGTGAGAGGGAGCACAAAACACACATGTCACACAGGCACGTAGGAACAACAACTGACACAGCAAGTCACAGACACACCACAGCACCACCCCCAGGGCCCCCACAATGTGGTGACCCTGGGCTGAAGAAAAATACCACTGTGATGACAAAGCTAAATGTCGTTCACACTGTGAACCACAGTCAGGTGTCCTGAGCAACTAACTACCATCACACCTACACAAGCACAAATCAATCAGCATGGCCAGTAAGCCAAGGCCAACATGGAGGCAGGGGACTAGCCGGGCAACAACTCTCATCTGCACACACTCAAGACCACACCCCTCGACCTCCAACAATGTGCAGCAGTGAAGTACACATGCACTGGTGACATTGCACATGCACCCATTACTATTCCAGGGTGGTGGGTGGGAACCAAGGTGTAGAAACACATCACACATGGACACTCAACAAGACTCCTGAATGTCTGACACACTGCACACTACGCTGTACATGGACATGACGGCAATACCACACCGACCAATGGGATCCCAGCCACAGTCACACACCAATGAAGAAGCCAAGGTCACCCACAAAGAACACACATAGACAACAACCAACATTGCAGCCCGGACCCTAAGGAGTGCCAGCAGTCACACACACAACGTGTCACAATCACTGAAAGATAACACAAACTGGAAATCACATGACAGGGGCAAACAACAAGTGCCAAAGGGAAACCTGACTGTGACCCATCTGCGTCAGCACACAAACTCTGCCCTGACAGCAAACACACCTATGGGTGACACCCTGATGACCAGTAATGTGCCATGCACCCACATCACAGAGAACACAGGGAGAAGACTTTGGGGGAACATAGCTCAAGTCAGCAAGCATCACAAACAGGTACAACACTAGGGATCACAGCATGCGCAGATGAATGGAAGTGAACACACAGACATGCACATACAACACACACCTTGGGCGCAGGCAATGTCACACGTGTACACACTGCCATGAGGGGACTCCACTCCTGTGTGAGGAAAGCTGTGCCATATGTTGCCTCAGTAGGGCCCCATCATGTCAGCTGAGCACTTGGTCACACAATCAACAATTAGCACCAAATGAGGGCTCCCATCACATCAGCCTGGTCATGGATGTGCCAACGGAATCATCAGCACAGATCCAACACACTTGTATAGCAATGTTGCACTGACTACACGGATGAGTCCCTCCCCATTGATGCCCAAACCTGCATGTCCACTGGAGATGGCAACACGGTCAGGGAAGTAGACAAATGCAACGATGGCAGGCACAACAGATGTGCAGGGGTGGAAGCCACAGATATGAAATTGCCAATGTAAGTAGGAAACCCATTGCCAAATACTGAACACATGACACCCTCAGATGCTGCTATTGATGACATGGATACACCACATGATAGGACACATTCCCCCTGGACCACATGGGTTCCTGCACAGTAACACTTCATAATCATGAGACCAGATATCACCATCACTGCAGCAAGGGCATGGTTAGCTGCACCAACAACATGTACATCTGAAGCATGAGCACTAGAGAAAAGAAAGTTGCTTTATTCAGCATATGTGTTGAGGCCAAACGAAGTCCTGAAAAAGAGCAAAGGCCAATGGCCAGTCCATTGTCAAAGTTCAAACAGGGTGACACTGGCAGATGTCACCCTACGCATGCCTGCACAATACCAGGGACAATCCACTAGGAGGGGCAACCGGGGGCAGGCCAGGCACCGCAGGGACAGGATCAGGGCTCACCAGGGGGAGTCAGGGAAGGGGTGGTGGGTGCTGGAGAGCCACTGACAACTGCAGTGGAGGTGTCTGACATGGTGTGTGCCGGCACAACTGGGGGCATGACACAGATGTCGTGGGTGCCGGCACAACTGCAGTGGACCCTGCAGATGGGGTGGACAGGTCCGCCACTGCAGTGCCCAAGTCAGACAGGGCGGTAGTGGACTCCACTGCAGTGCCTACCTCCAGGGGAGGAGAATGGGGAACAGGCAAGGTGGGTTGGACAGAGGGGGGACACCCTCACCACATCAGTGGCACAGACAAGCGCAGCGGGGGTGTGGTGCTGGGAGAGCAAGTGGCAGGGGGAGAAGGCCGGAGCATTTTGGGGATGGTATATCTGTGGGTGGGGAACCTGGGGCAGGGTGTGGTGGGGGCACCTGTGCAGTGGGGGCCTGAGGGATGGAGGACGGAGACCTTGTGCCTGAGCTGCAGGGCGGTGGCGGGGTCTTGCTCTTAGCACTCCGGGGGACTTGCGGGTGGGGGCCTCAGTCCGTCTGCGCCTGGGGGAGGGTGTCCGGGGGCGAGGGGCACTCTGCTCCGTGTGGGTGGGCTTCCTCTTCCCCCGGGATGCTGGAGCAGCTTCATCGGTGGGGAAGAGGCCGAGGTCACAGAGGAAGAGCTGCTGTGACTTTGGGGTTGCAGGTGAGGCAAGGGAGGGTGCTTTGGAGGGAGAGGGAACTGAGGACTGCGCAGTGCATGTGGATGCGTGTGTGTGTTCCAGGGCCCCATCCCCTGTGAGTCTGGCTTCAGTCCCCTGAATGTGCTTGCGTGTGCGTTTTGTCATTGGCGTGTGTGTCAGTGTGCTGGATGTGTGTGTGCTGGTGTGTGCCAGTGTGTGTGTGCCTGGGATGGGTAAGGTGCTGGGGAGTGTGGATGGAGCAGAGGCAGGAGGGGTGAGGGACCGTTTGAGGAGGGACACTGCTGCCGTCAGGGAGGAGTCCATGGACCTATTGCCCCTCTGTAGGTCAGACATGCCCGATGAGATGCCCTCCATGAACGACACCAGCTGAGTCAACAGCGCGGTGTGCGCATGGAGGACACTCAGCATGGCTGTCTGCCCTACATGGAGCTGGCGAAGGAGGTACACAGACTCCTCACTCAGGGCAGCAGGGGACACAGGGGCAGGGGTGCGGTGCCTGGCCCAAAGGAGACACGCTCCCGGACATGGGAGCCTCCACGGACCTGGGGAATGGGAGCCGATGGGAGGGCGGTGGTGGTGCTGGTGGTGGCGGGGACAGCAACACTAGCTGGGGTGTGGTGGCTGCTGACACCCGCCTCCACAAGGGAGTCATCCTCCGAGTTGCTCTGGTCCTCAGCTGAGGTGGATGCTGCTGAGGACTCCTCGGTGTGGCTCCCTCGCCCTCCGTGCCACTGGGTCCCTCCGACCACTCCTCGGCTGCTGACCCAGTCTGGCTCTCTGGCTCCTCCTGGTCCGTGGAGCTGTCCCCTTCCGTGGCCGTGGATGTATCTGCAAACAATGGGGAAACAGACAGACATCAGTCACCTGCACATAACGCACACACCACTGTGAGCACAGCACATCACAGAGCAAGCCCTGGCATCATTAGTTGTACATTGCTAAAAGTGCCCTAACTGAACAGGAGAAGCCAATTGTCAGTCTGATGCCAAGCATGGCACTCACATCCCACATGGCCTTGCACCCATCTGTCTGGTGTCTGTTGGATTGCAACACCCCAGTGTTGACACATGCACCAAGTACACAGTAGTTGGACAGTGCAGAGAACACGGTGTGGACACATCACAGCTCTTGCCACTGAGTCAGTACAGGTTTACGGATGTAAGGGATGCCCAGAGTCAAATAGGAAATGCATGTGATGCATACCAGCGACAGACACCATGATGCACCCATGTCCTGATAGCCAGCGCCACTATGGTGTGCATGTAGCACATGTCACTCCCCTGCAGGATCACCAATCAGTAGACACATGCCATGGCGGAGGCATGACTGCAAAGTCATACATCACTGTCTCAGTGATGTATGACTTTGCAACCAGACAACAACACTCTGCACTGTGTCACAATAGTAGGTCATGGGGAATGCAAGTCCTGGAGCTGCACAAGTGCACATGTACATCCCCCACAACACATCCTCTTAACCCTCATCTGTCCAGGTCATACCTATTGGACATATGGGAGACCTGTGACACTACCCTCTGAACCTGAGCCCCTCACACTCTGCTGTGCATGGGGAACAGCTGCCTGAACTTCACATTTACATGCCCCAGTCTGCATGGGCAGCTGATCAGACACCTATGTGTCACACAAGTATCGTCTCCTATGGTCACATCTCCAGTGGCATGCTGAGCCCCTACCAAGAAACTCCACAGCAGTCCTGGCGACTAATCCACAGCACACTGACACAGAGGCAGACACCTGAGGGGCAAATCACTGTGCACAATGTGTCCTCTGATACACGGGAGTGGGAGTACAGAGTGTATTGTATGGCCTGGAGTAGGCATGACTGTCCAGCCCCACATGAATGAGGGATGAGCCCTGGACTGTAGGCAGCTGGCTAAGTATGTGTGACACACGTCATATACATACTCCTGGGGCCCAAACATTGTTCCCACCCGCAGCATGGGTGTGTGCCAGGTACCCCAGCCACATGTGGTGGATCAGCTCAGCAATTGGACCACAGATCAAAGTAACACGCTGAATACATGTCAGAATACAGGCATTGTGTAAGCAATGGACCCACCCATGATGCCCACCACTGAGTCAGGGAAACAGATGCTGTCTCCCACCTTGAGTCAAGCAAACTGCAAGGACACAGTACTAAGTGACAGAATTCCCTGCATGTAAGGGCCACACCTGGGTATCAGATGAGGAGTGGGCAGTGCACAATAGAGGGACATGGCTCCTGGACAACATGACTGCTGTACTGTGGCAGTTCAACCTGGCCCGAGGAGGGCACATAACATGTTAGACAGAGTACACAGTGCAGTCTTTGACTCACCCCCTCCTTGCTGCTCTCTGGCCTTCAGCTGCCCATCCAGGTCTGGAAAGACCACCGCCAGGATCCTGAGCATGTGGGGGGTCAGGGTCCGTGTTCCGCCCCTCCTGCGAGGAGGCGACAGCTTCAGCTGGACCCGTGCAATCCTCCGGGTCCAGCCCCGAAGGTCCTGCCACCTCTTTTGGCAGTTGCGGATCCGGCGCTTGTAGACCCCCACGGACCGGACAGCCCGGACGATGTCCTTCCAGATCTCATGCTTCCGATGGGCAGAAGCCTGTCAGGATGACAAAGTGATAAGGACATTACTACACATGCAACATATCCGTGCATGACACAGTTGCATATACATGTCGCAATCACAGGGGCACATGGTGTACCCAGGCAGTGCACGGCTGCCCATGGACAGTTTTCCAGAAGTCACTACATGGTATCATAGCATGGGGAGTAAAACCCTGTTCAGAAGCACTGTCACTGCACCATACCTGTCCAGTGCAAGTCACTACACACTATGGGGGGTGACAACTACTCAGTGAGCCTGCTAGCCAGTGGTGTGCTGACTCTCAGCCTTGCTAGTCAGACAAAATGCACATTCAGAAAGGCAGTGCACAGAACACTCACCTGCTCCCCTGGTGTCCCATACAGCTTGCTGTACTGTGGAAGTAGGCTGTCCAGCAGGGCCTGGTTCTCTTCAAGGCTGAAGGCTGGGGCTCTCTCCACAGTACGTGCCATTGCAGGGTCCAGAGGGGCAGAGACAGCAGCAGTGCAGTGGCAGATGTCGTCCTGGAGCATGTAGTGCAGGCAAGTGGGCTCTCAGGGGAACATGCAGCAATATATATGTGCTGGAGAGGCAGATACTGTCCCTTGTGTCCAAAGTGATAGGTCCAAGTCGTTTGCATCTTCTGAATATGGCCAATCCATGGAATAGCAGCACCAAAACACGCCCACAGCATCCTTCAAAATTTCAACTTCATGACATACATGATTTTGCAACATTGTTGTGGGTGACCAACTGATTTTCCAGCAACCGACTCGTTCGAATATTCGAAAACGCGTCCGTTGCCAGGCAAGCCCATTGTCAATGGGTGCGCACCGATCGGTCCATTGCAGTACAACGCGCACAGGGGTACAACGCGTACCCGCACACATTGAATGCAATGGGCCGGCCGGAGGCACCGATCGGTCCATTGCTGTTCAACGTGCACAGGGGTACAACGCGTACCCGCACACATTGAATGCAATGGGCCGGCCGGAGGCACCGATCGGTCCATTGCAGTACAACGCGCACAGGGGTACAACGCGTACCCGCACACATTGAAAGCAATGGGCCGGCCGGAGGCACCGGTCGGTCCATTGCTGTTCAACGCGCACAGGGGTACAACGCGTACCCGCACACATTGAATGCAATGGGCCGGCCGGAGGCACCGATCGGTCCATTGCAGTACAACGCGCACAGGGGTACAACGCGTACCCGCACACATTGAAAGCAATGGGCCGGCCGGAGGCACCGATCGGTCCATTGCAGTACAACGCGCACAGGGGTACAACGCGTACCCGCACACATTGAAAGCAATGGGCCGGCCGGAGGCACCGATCGGTCCATTGCTGTTCAACGCGCACAGGGGTACAACGCGTACCCGCACACATTGAATGCAATGGGCCGGCCGGAGGCACCGATCGGTCCATTGCAGTACAACGCGCACAGGGGTACAACGCGTACCCGCACACATTGAAAGCAATGGGCCGGCCGGAGGCACCGATCGGTCCATTGCAGTTCAACGCGCACAGGGGTACAACGCGTACCCGCACACATTGAATGCAATGGGCCGGCCGGAGGCACCGATCGGTCCATTGCAGTTCAACGCGCACAGGGGTACAACGCGTACCCGCACACATTGAATGCAATGGGCCGGCCGGAGGCACCGATCGGTCCATTGCAGTACAACGCATCACTGTACATGTGACTGGCATATGTCAGCATGCCTGTCTCAGATGGACATATGCCAGCCACAGATAGCTCCCAGGGAGTGAGGGGCACACCTACATCACGACAGCCTGTCCAAACCTTATCATAAGGCATGTAAGGCTGCATTTCCTATTGTGTGTATGTTGGTGTACATGTTGTCCTGTGGGTGTCACCTGTGGGCAGCCACCCCCAGGCTGTGCACGTGTTCATGGGGACAGGATCATGGGTGTTACGTGTACGTGACCACTGTGATGTGCAACTGTTCATATCTGTGCATGTGCCATGGTCACATTTCACAGTGGTGTTTGTGTATGTCATGTCACATACCCCGTGAGTCCCATGTGGGACGGTATGTTTGAGCCAGGGTGTCCCAGTGGCACAATAGTGATGGCCCTCCACAGTCTTTGTGCATGTAGTGTTTACAATGTCTCTGATTTCATGTGCACAATGGGAGACAGTCTCCACATCCACGTTGTGTGTGCATGGACTCTGATGTTGTGCGTGTGTGTCACAGACGTCCATGGCTCTCCTGCCATGGCAAGTGTGGCCACTACCTGTGGGGGTCATGTTTGTTTTGTTGTGGTGTACACATGATACTCCAGGTGATGCCAGTGTCCATGTGGCATTACAGGGTCCCTGGGAATGTGCCTGTCGTTGAGCTGTGGTGCCTGGGGCACATCTGTCCTCACATGTCACTGGGGGGGTGACTGTGACACAGCATCATGATATCCAATGGGCCAAACAGGGACAAATTGATGCCACCTGTAGGACCGTGTTGACAGATGTTGGCCATGTATGTACCATAAATGTCGTTCCGGTACTGCACACTTCATGTAGTTGTGCCTCATGATGATGTATGTTGGAATCTTGAGTGTGTTCAATGCCGCATATGTGGGGTGACTGACGATCTTGCTTACTTCTCCTCTGCACTGCAGGGCTCCTGCTGTCCATCGGCCATTCCCAGACCTGGCAACGATGGTGGAACGGGACAGCATCCGACGGTACCGCTTCACCAGGCAGCTGATTGAGGATTTTGCAGTGCAGTTGTCCCCACATTTGCAGCCTGGCCGGCCGTATCCTACAGCGCTGACCCCCAAGGTGAAGGTGATGGCAGCCCTACACTTCTTTGCCACCGGTACCTTCCAACATACTGTGGCGTCTGCTGGTGGGATGTCACAGACCATGTTCAGCCGTGTGCTCCGCGATGTTTTGGCGGCAATGTTGCTCTTCCTGAACCGGTACATCTATTTCCCTAGACTGCGACGACTCACTGACGTGAAGAGTGACTTTTATGCCCTGGGGAGGATGCCGCATGTCATTGGCTCCATTGATGGGACACATGTGGCTTTGGTACCACCACAGGCCCAGGAGCAGGCCTACAGGAACCGCAAGCACTACCACTCGGTCAATGCACTGGTGGTGTGTCTTGCAGACATGACCATCACACACGTGTGTGCCCGTTTCCCTGGTTCAGCACACGATGCCTTTGTGATGAGGAGTAGTCGCATCCCCAGGTTGATGGCACAGATGCAGAACCAGCGTGCCTGGCTTGTCGGTGTGTACTGACTTTGTGCCATTGTGTGTGATCTGATCTGTAGTATTCCGCCCACTTTTCCAAGTCAGCTGATGTGCACTTGTCTGTCCGTAGGTGACTCGGGATACCCCAACATGCCGTGGTTGCTGACACCCCTCAGGAACCCTGTGACACCTGCCCAGATGCGCTACAATGAGGCACATGGTCGGACCAGGAGAGTGATTGAGCGGACCTTTGGTCTCCTGAAGAGCCGCTTCCGCTGCCTGGACAAGACCGGAGGGTCCCTCCCATATGCCCCTGCAAAAGTGTGCAAGATTATCATCGTCTGCTGCATGCTCCACAACCTGGCAGTGCGGAAGGAGTTGCCTCTCATCCAGGATGACGATGACCAACATCCGCCACCTGTGGAGGATCCTGGCCTGGACCACGATGCCAGTGACGATGATGATGATGATGGTGATGGTGATGTCCGCACACAGCTCATCACCAACTTCTTTAGCTGAATGTGAGTATCCTGAGGTGTAATGTGAATGATGTGAGTTGGCATGATGTGTGGGTGGTGCTCTGGTGCTGTTGGAGTGTGTCCATGGGCTACTTGACAGGATGTGTGTTGCGATGTGTGGTGACAGGTGGGCTGTACTCCCCAACAGTGTTGACATGCTAACTTGGTTCTGGGTGGGTATCTTGTAACATGTATTGTGCATGAGTTTTGCTGTTCTGTCCTGTACTGCATTGCTTTTGACTGTGTGTCATTTCTGTCCTTCACAGGGTACTTTCAGATTCGTTTGGTCAACTGTGTCCACCGACGACGTGATTGCACATCCAGGCTGGTAGCTGTTGTGTCCCTACAGGTGATGTGCGCCACACCCATGGACTTCCTTCTGTCTACAGTTGTTGACTGTGTGCCCGCTACCAGGTGGGGTTACCTTGCATCTGTAGTGGTTACGGCATGTTGCTACTGTGTAATAAACCTGTGCTTCACTTAGTGATGTGCGTTGTCTGTGGTCACACATTTGACTGCCATTTGCTTACTGCACCTGTGGGCTACTTGACTACAACTGGGAATGGGTGTGGTGTCTGTGCATTGCACCGTCTTCCCTGGCAACATCAGTGTAGGCAATGAGTCAGATGGCCTAGGTGTGTATGTGTTGTGTAGCCCTGGTGGTGTGTCTCCCTCATATGTGTCACGTTGCCTGTACTCACATGCCTGTGTTGTCCTTGCTGTTGCAGTTCGC